>JAVKPL010007419.1:0-29318 GCA_032173675.1 Gastrolobium villosum
CTGTTTCTGTTTTGAAAACGTTTAAAACGTCACTGTTTGGCTGCTGTATGTCCACTGTTTTTGCTGCTGTAAACACTGCTGTATGCTCACTGTTTTGCTGCTGTATGTCCACTGTTTTGCTGCTGTAAACACTGCTGTATGCTCACTGTTTTGCTGCTGTATGTCCACTGTTTTTGCTGCTGTAAACACTGCTGTATGCTCACTGTTTTGCTGCTGTATGTCCACTGTTTTGCTGCTGTAAACACTGCTGTATGCTCACTGTTTTGCTGCTGTATGCTCACTGTTTTGCTGCTGTAAATAGCCACTGTAAATGATTAGTTTTAATTGATTTAGGTGCGCTTAAGAAGTGAGAATATTTCGCTGCCGTTGGTAATATTTAAGGAAAGCTAAGGTAAGTGTCAGGCGATGATGCCTAATGTAACTATTGACTACTGGTATAGAATTGTAACATGATGCTCCATATGCCGTAAAAATATTATGTTCCATTATAATGAAAGGAAACTGCCAAAATGTGCCGTGATGGTTATATGACTATGAGGTAAGACGTTATGTGGCAGCATAACGCATATGAAAGGTATATAAGCATGCATCTTACATCCTACCGCATTTTTACGCTTTGTGTGTGAAAGCATAGCATGACATACATATATCATGATCATATAGGCCTTGTTCTAGAATAGTTATGTACAGGACCATGTGTTTGAGCAAGCATCATATAGGCATCCCCAAGGTACCGGGGTATGGGACACTTGGCATCAGTCCGCATAGGCCCACAGATGGAATCCACATGGAGCTCAGGTGCCAAGGGATATTTGATTCCACTGTGAAGTGCGCGCACGACGGTGCTAAAAGCGCAAAGGAAAGGCGTTATATACGCAATATATAAATATAATAAAAAGGAAAAGGAACAAGGATATGTTGAAGTGACTGTTTATGATTTTGTGCCTAGTTAATATTGTTATATTATTGGTTTTATTGCCACACTACTGGGATTATTCTCACCCCTTCGGGGCTGCTATTTTTCCAAAATGGCAGGAGGACGCAAGAGCATTTGAAGGAGTCTTATTTTGCTGTTGATTGCTGTTGCGTGGATTATCAGTGTTGCTGTTTGTTTTAATGGATAACTGTAATGATTTATGTTTTGGAACTTATGGATGACTGTAGTCTTTATCATGAATATGTTAATATTGAACTTTTGTGAACAATGACTATTTCAGAAAACCTTTATGAAAAGAATTTATGTGTTGAAAATTTTTATACGGATCTGTATGCTGCTTTGTTAGCTCATGTGACGTAACGACTCTAATTCCGCTTAGCAAACGACTCTCTTGGATGCATACAAGGGAGGGCGTTACAGTCTTGGAATAAAATAATTTATTTTTTGCTTTCCTATATGACCCATTGGTAACCGAGAGACTCCATTGTTTGATAATTTGTTTGGTATTATGATCGTATAATATAAATTTATAAACTAAGATCTATTTATAGATTAAAATGTGTATAACTTAATAAGGTCTAAGGGGATGAGATTAGGCCCGATAAGAATTGATATAATAACTAGTGCAATTCTCAATAATTTTAATATTATTTTAATATTAATGTATTAAAATAAAATATAATTTTTCAATATATAATTTTTTTAAATATTGAGATTTCTATTATTATGAAAATTAAAATATTTTTTGGACACGTTGTATAAAAATTAATATCATATGACATATTTGGAAGAATTATATATATTCTTTATTTAAAGGTATTTTTGTCAAAAATATTTATTTTTATCTTATCTAGTATTACACAGTGCATTGTCAAACACTGGATTATATTATCTTATACAATACCATGCCAAATACTAGATAATATTAAAATTTAATGTCTACAAAAAAATATCAAAATTTAATTAGGTCATATACAATCAGGCCTTATCCTATTCTGTGTACCAAACATACCCTTAGGGCGTGTTTCGTGTGATGTATAAGACTTGATAATATAAGCTTATACTATATGTTATGACATTTTCAGTTGTTTGGTGTGACCATCCTATAGCATAAGCTTATACAACAGAACACCTTAATATATCAAAATGATGTATTACTTAATCAGGCCTAAAGAGTGAGATTAGGCCTGATAAGGAGTTAATGTATTAATATATAATTTCAATATTATTATATTAAAATAATTTTTTTAATATATTAATTTTAAAATATTGGAGGATATTATGTTATACAATACCATACCAAACGCTGGATAGTATTAAAATTTAATCATGTCTTATACTATCTGGTCTTATTCTATCAGTCCTAATCCTATACTATGTACCAAATATGCCGTTAACTTTTATATAATACGTAAAAAAGAGGCGCTCAGTTGCAAAAGAGGTTTGTGAGGTTCAAAAGTTGTCGACAACAACTACATGAGCTTGCCGATAAGTTGCAGCTCTTGAATAACATTTACTCTCCGAAGCCAGTTCATGCTATCCATCTCAACAAAAAAATCGTATCATGAGTTGATAGGAAGAGAATTAGGGGAAAATTGTGAAATATAAGAAAATATGGCCAATAGACCTTGATAAGTTGATTGGGCTCTCTTGAGCGACACCAAGCTTCCTTCCAGGCAAGATTCTTTGCATGCATTTCAGCAAAATGACCCGGCAAATAAGCCTTCCTTTCTTCTTTTCGTTGGGCTATAGCAACATACAAAGGCTTTTGTCCAATAAACTTGTGACTCATTTCTTTTAAGGCTTTACTTGCTTCCTCCCGAGTAGAAAATGCCACAAAACCATATCCCTTGCTATGCCCATGTGCATCTAGCATCACCTTACAAGATGTTATAGTTCCAAACTCAGACAATACTTCTCTCAGCTTTTCATCATCTACATTATCATCAAGAAATTGCAAGTACAAATTAGTTCCTTGTAATTTTTCATATGTGCTAATTTTGGATTTCAACTCAGTTTCTCTTTCGGCTTTCCTTTGAGCTCTCCCCACAAATAAAACCTTGTTATCCGTGAAAGTGGTTCCATTTAACATCTCAACTTCTGCTGCTGCTGAATTTGGACTTTGGAAATTTACAAAACCAAAACTCCTAGACTTCCCATTCACATACTTCATTATAGTTGCACTAGTTATTGTACCATAAGGGCCAAATAATTTTTTCAGATCGTTATCCGTATATGTTTTCGGGAAATTTTTCACATACACGTTGTAATAGCCCGTTGTACACCGGTATTGTTAACATTGATTATGATATTAAGCACAGTTACAATCACAGTGATTGGGTTAATTAAATTACGGGCAAATTTTTCTTTTATCATATCCCTTTTCTTACATCAATACTTTTTCCGTAATCAATTAAAACCACACTATAATTGTTAATGCCATTCGCGGAATCATACATTTTACTAACATCATCAATCCTTCTTTTATTCAATTCATTTAAACTCACCATCTTACTCTCACACTTTACCAAGTTATAGTCCTTTAAGTTATCTACGCGTGGTTTCAAACCACGTACCATTTGGAGTTCTACCCATCAAGTTAAGCCCCTTTCTTTTAGTCTAGAAAAACCTGAATTTTCAAAAATTACACTGTGGTAATCGATTACCAGTGGGTGGTAATCGATTACCACCTGTCAAAAATGAGGCAGTAGCCAAAATTCTTCCTCCTCTGTTCTGGTAATCGATTACCAACTTTGGGTAATCGATTACCTCACATGGTAATCGATTACCAAGCCTCAGTAATCGATTACCAGTGAAGACAGTAGCTAATTTTTCGTCCCCTGTTGCATGGTAATCGATTACCATGCTTGGGTAATCGATTACTATGCAGCAAAAATGACAGATTACAACATTTTAAGCCCAAGAAAGGTTGTGTAATCCATCCCAAACACCTTAGTACTCCACACAACACTTAAACACATCCTAATGTAGGCTCTAGGCCCTTCCATCATGCATTTTCCTTAAATCAAACATCATTTACAAGGTCCTCAATATAATGGCCATTTACATACAAATATGGACCATTTTTACAACATGAATACCAAGACTTCAAGACAATGAATGTGGCAATGGACAAGTCCCATGCTCACTCAAAATATACAATTATCCATGTCATGAATAATAAGCAATAAACAAGACTTAGTATACCATCATGAACACTACAAAAGCATGGCAATAACATCATGCAATATGTTCATGACCTAAGTCTCAAAATACTAATGTCATGCTATGTGCAATCCATAGTCCTCCTCCAAAATGTCATGCAATCCCAATGCACCGCATGCAAATCCACTGTCCACTAAGCGGGCTTCTTGCCCGAAGCTCCTCCCGGCTCATAGTGACCTGAAATGTGGTCCCCCAAACACGGGGTGAGATATACAAATATATCTCAGTAAACCAATGGAGCTAGAGGCTCTCTCCACTCCATGGCTCACTCAAATGTATAAATATGACATCATGTAATATGCAAGCAATACAATATCACCAACCAACTGGAGACAACCCAAGAACATCCACGCATAGATTCATGTTCAAGGACTCCATCATATAACTCCCGAGATAATCCTGGCGCCTCTCCCATGGTTGAGAAGACTCCATGGCAAAACCCAACCGGAACTCCTCATGAGCCCTATCCGGCGGATGTCCCACGTTTGGATCATCCTGGTGCCGCTCCCAGAGTCGACCCCACGGCAAAACCCGACTGGCATTCTCACAAAGGATGAACCCAGCGGATGTCCAAACTCCACACGTCAACTGGCTAGTGACCAAACAATTTTTCATACAATCCAAGCAATATGCATACAAGCACACAATCACACCATGCCATAAACACATAATCCAACCACAACCTTCCACTAGGTGTGGTGGAGCACACTAGGGATTAAACCCAAGTTCCAAGGGTTTACCTTAATACGAGCAAATCCGTTCCAAACGTATGCTCCAAATCAACTTTTCACAATCCCGTCCGTGTGAGGCATCCTACAACAATCATCAAATCCAAATTACACCAAACCTCAATTTTCATGAAAATTCCTCAAATTTTCCTAAGTTAAAAACCTAACTTTTTCACCAAAAATTATCATAGCATTTCTAGCTTACAAGCATGATTCTAAGGCCTTTTCATCTAATAGCATTTTTCCATTTGGGCTCTCTATCATCACACATCTAAAATTAAAGGTTTAGAGCATAAATTCCTAGATCTACAAAATCAACCACAAAAATACCACAAATATACTCACAATCAAGTGTATGCTCACCACCAAGGCTCCACTAAGCCAAAGGAAGACCAAGAACTCCAAGAAGCTCCAAGAACACAAGTGGGTCGGATCTGTTTTTGGCCAAAAACGAAGCAAGAAGGTGGATTCAAGGTTTGTAAGTGTTACCAATGGATCTAGAAGGTTGTTTACAATAGATTTCAACACCGAAATCAAGCGATTTGGTGAAGAAATGGCAAAATGGAGAAGAAATGGTGCTTTGGAGCCTTCACTTGCAGGGGCGCACGAAGAAGAAGGAAAAAAAGAAGGAAAGAGAAGGAGAAAAGGGTGGGAGGCTAAGTGACTTCGGTCACACGGGTCCCACACGCGATCTAACTTTAATTCCGATAAAATTTCCGATCATAAATTCTTAATCTACATATTTTTCCAGTCCATGACATATTTTTATTTCTCCAAAATATTGGTAAAAATTTCTCACCTATCGGTACACTCACACCACAGCATTTAACACTTAAAAATCACTATTCTTCAATTTTTCCCAAATTTGCCTATTTACTCAATTTTCCGCCCTGATTCCATTTCCAGTATTACTTTTGTCATATGAAGTCTCTAACTCAGTATTTATGCCTCAGAATACACGGCTGGTCAATTACCATTTTGCCCTTTTTGCCCATTTTGGCCATAATTCACGGATTTTCACTAATCCACCAACTTTCCTTTCACATTATAATATTAAAATACACATTTAAATATATGAGGTGTTATATTCACCCCACCTTTTAGAAATTTTGTCCGCAAAATTAAATCATACCTGCTCGCTAACTCAGGATACAGCCGGAGAATCTCGTCCTCCCGCTCCCAAGTAGCCTCCTCAGGTGTGCGGCCTTCCCACTGAATCTTCAGCATGGGAATCACTTTACTTCTCAATCGCTTTTCACTGCGATCCAATACTGCAATAGGACCAATGGGAGTCTTCAAGTTCTCCCTGATTTCAATATTATCCGGTATCACCACATGTGATTCATCCGGAACATAACGTCGCAACTGCGACACATGAAAGACATCATGTAAATTAGACAATTGCGGGGGTAAGGCAAGCTGATAGGCCACCAATCCTACTCTTTTCATAATTTGATACGGCCCAATGAACCGTGGACTCAGCTTCCTCACACCTAACGCACGGCCAACACTTGTGACCGGAGATAACCGTACAAAAACATGGTCACTTCTTCAAATTCCAGCGGTCTATGCTTATTGTCATAGTAGCTTTTCTGCCGATTCTGTGCCTGTTTCAACTTTTCTCTGATCATTTCAATTTGCACTGTTGTTTCCTGCACAAAATCCGGACCAAATCTTTCTTTATCACCTACCTCAGTCCAACAAGTGGGCGTACGACACCTCCTGCCATACAAAACCTCATATGGTGCCATACCCAGACTGGAATGAAAACTGTTATTATAAGAAAATTCCACCAATGGTAAGTACTTATCCCAAGCATTACCCTGTTCCAGTGTGCAAGCTCTCAGCATATCCTCAAGTGTCTGTATGGTCCTCTCAGTCTGACCATCAGTCTGCGGGTGATAAGCAGTGCTCAGTCGAAGCTGAGTGTCAAACGCCTGCTGCAAAGCTCCCCAAAATCGTGAAGTAAACTTCGGGTCCCGATCACTCACAATGCTAATCGGTATCCCATGGAGTCTAACAATCTCCTTTACATACAACGTAGCCAACTTCTCTGTGGTGAAATCCACTCGTACTGGTAGAAAATGTGCAGACTTCGTGAGTCGGTCCACAATAACCCAAATCGAATCATAACCAGCTTGAGTTCGCGGCAATCCCACAACAAAATCCATTGAAATACTCTCCCATTTCCATTCTGGTATATCCAGCGGCTGAAGTAATCCAGCAGGTTTCTGATGCTCTATTTTCACTTTCTGACAAACCAAGCACTTAGACACGTACTCGGCAACATCCCTTTTCATCCCAGGCCACCAGAACTTAACTTTCAAATCTTGGTACATTTTTGTGGCACCTGGGTGGATAGCATATTGACCCTTATGGGCCTCAGTCATAACTTCCTCTGCAAGTTCCTTGGCCACAACAATCCTGCCCTGATATAATAATAGTCCCTGTTCATTAACAGATATGCCACTCTGGCCTTTTAAATATTTAATACTTTCATTGCGAATTTGAGTCTCTTTAATCTTCTCGTGCAGCTCGTTCTCAATCCGAGTTAACTCCATATCACACATCCTTCCTGCAAAGAAATCTGTTATTTTCATGTCACGGAATTGCTCAATCACTTCATTGTCCCACATCATCATATGAGATAAGTTGACAGACTTCCTACTCAATGCATCTGCCACAACATTAGCCTTTCCCGGGTGGTATTTCAACTCAAAGTCATAATCTTTCAAGAATTCAACCCATCTACGTTGTCTCATATTCAGCTCCTTCTGATCAAACAAGTATTTCAAGCTTTTATGGTCGCTAAACACAGCAAATTTCATCCCATACAGAAAGTGCCTCCAGATTTTCAAGGCAAACACAATAGCAGCCAGTTCCAAGTCATGCGTCGGATAATTCTCTTCAGGCGGCCTTAACTGCCTAGACGCATAAGCAATCACTTTTCCTTCCTGCATCAGCACGCTCCCTAAACCTTTCTTAGAAGCGTCACAATATAACACAAACTCACCCTCCGGATCAGGTAGAGTCAACACCGGAGCAGTGGTCAATTTCTCTTTAAGTAGCAGAAAACAGTCCTCACATTCCTGGGTCCACACAAAAGGAGTATCCTTTCGTGTCAATCGAGTCAACGGTAGAACCATTGCAGAAAATCCCTGTATAAATCGGCGATAATAGCCAGCAAGCCCCAGAAATCTTCTAATCTCAGTCACAGTCTTAGGTCGTTCCCAGTCACTCACCGCTTCAATCTTGCTTGGATCCACTGCAACACCACTTGCAGAAATAACATGACCCAAAAATTGCACCTCAGACAACCAGAATTCACACTTAGATGGTTTAGCATACAACTTCTTATCTTTCAACACCTGCAACACAGTCCTCAAATGGTCGATGTGCTCCTCTTTACTCTTAGAGTAGATCAAAATGTCATCAATAAATACAATCACGAACTGGTCCAAATACGGTTTAAAGATGCGGTTCATATAATCCATGAACACCGCAGGGGCATTAGTAAGCCCAAAAGGAATCACTTGATATTCAAAATGTCCATATCTGGATCGGAAAGCTGTTTTTGGTACATCCTCCGGTTTAATCCGAATCTGGTGATATTTGGACCGGAGATCAATCTTTGAAAACACACAGGCATCCCTCAACTGATCTAATAAATCATCAATACGCGGCAATGGGTACCGGTTCTTAATAGTCACTTTATTCAGCTGTCGGTAGTCAGTGCACAATCTCATGCTACCATCCTTTTTCTTCACAAATATAACCGGTGCTCCCCACGGAGACACACTCGGCCTAATAAAATTCTTCGCAGATAATTCTTCAATGTGTTTCTTCAACTCAGCCAACTCAAGTGGCGACATCCGGTATGGAGCCCAGGAGATCGGCCCCACACCAGGCAATAGGTAAATCGAGAATTCAATCTCTCTCTCAGGCGGGAATTTCGGTATCTCATCCGGAAATACATCCTCAAACTCATTAATAACCAGAATAGAAGAAATCTCCTCTTTTTTGTCACCTACCAATCCGCCCAAAAGGACATAACCCAAATCTCCAGCCTTCAAGGCTTTCACAGTTTGACTAACAGACAAATACAAGGACGGACAAACAGTCGGCCTCTCGTGAGATAGCAACAACCTCTTCCCACAGCAATCAATCATTGCGCAGTTCCGAGACAACCAATCCATCCCCAATATCAAATTGACAGAGGCCAGGGGTAAGATAATTAAATCAATGGTGTAACCCCTGCCTAAATAAGTAAACTTCACATCTTCACAAATCCAAGACGATTCACTAACCTCTCCCGTAGCGGTAGTAATACGCATCGAGGGAACCATCCGTGTTACCTTTAAGTCCAACGCCTTAGCCACATAGTCCGCCACAAAAGAATGTGTTGCTCCCGAATTAAACAACACAGACAAATCAACATTAGAGAGGAAAATTATACCTTTTACCAAATTCGGAGCCTTTTCAGTATGTTGAGCATTTGTAGTATATACTCGTCCCACAGTAGGAACAGCAGCAGTAGGAGTAGCAGTAGCAGTAGCTGCCGGCAAGGCCTGCAGATTCGCAGCCTGCCCCGAAGAAGATGGACAATTTCTAGCAAAGTGGCCATTCTGACCACATCTAAAGCAAGCCGACGAACCAGCACCACATACACCTTTGTGGTATTTCCCACACTTCCCACATTGTGGGGTAAAATATCTGTTCGCAGCACCACCACCACCAGTGTTTCCACCCCTCTTGAATTGTCCAGGAGGCTGCCTTACATGCAACCCCCTACCCCTGTTATTATTATTGAAACCTCCTCTATTAGTATTTCCAGAAGGACCTGGTGTCCTCTTAACATCTTGTTCTTTTGCCGAATCAGATTTCGGATACCTTCCATAAACAGTCTTGACCCTCTTGCATTGGGTCACCAAGTCAGCAAAGTTTCTTACCGCAGTATTTGACATTCTCTTAGCAATCTTCTCACTCAGCCCTCTTTGGAATTTAGCTGACAAGAACTCCGGAGTAGGTAAAGTACCTCCATAGTTTGCAAATTTCACAAGCTTATTAAATTTTGCCACATAGGAATCCACAGTCATAACTCCCTGTACAAGGCTATCAAATTCACCTTGCTTTGCCTCCCGAACATCACGGGGAAAGTATTCTTCATGAAACAGACCTTAGAACATAGTCCAAGAGATAACCTCACCCTGAATAACATACGGACGAGACACATTGTCCCACCACTCTTGGGCGTCGCCCTCCAGCATATAAACAGAATATAATAACTTCTGCGGATCTTGGCATCTCATCACTTGGAAAATCTTATCCATTCCCCTCAACCAAGCAGTAACCTCCTTCGGGTCCCTTGACCCCAGAAATGCGGGTGGCTTATGTTTCCTAAAAGATATGAGCCTACGCTCATCGTCAGCATTATCAAGCACCTGCCCCGCAGCCCCAGTAGATTGGGCAACAGATGATGGATCAGGAACATAGCTAGGGTCAGTCGTATGATGACTAGCCTCACCAGTGTGGTGACTAGCCCCACTCTCCCCCTGTTGAGGAGTAACAGATGGCATCGGTGTAGGAGTCACCGTAGCCGTGTGTGGAGGTGAATTATCCCTCCTAGGACGATCTCTGTCGGCCCTCATCTCAGCCATAAAGGCCTGCATCATATCCTGATTAGTCTTCATCAGGTTTTCAGTCATATTTCTATTTGCAGCTGTTTCCGCCTGCAGAGCATTCAGGACTGCAGTGACCGGATCCGGTGGCAAAGGACCTGCACCACGTGCCCCACGGCGACCACGCGCCCTACTCATGATATCTGTACATGTAACACAAAGGAATGAGTTGATCAGACCCACACTGAGGAATCACATATACATTAATCATAAATAGTTCACAGATAGCTATGGCACACAAGATACAACATACACACAATCAGAGTTTCCCTCACAAAACTGCTCTGATACCATAAAATGTAACAGCCCGTTGTACACCGGTATTGTTAACATTGATTATGATATTAAGCGCAGTTACAATCACAGTGATTGGGTTAATTAAATTACGGGCAAATTTTTCTTTTATCATATCCCTTTTCTTACATCAGTACTTTTTCCGTAATCAATTAAAACCACACTATAATTGTAAATGCCATTCGCGGAATCATACATTTTACTAACATCATTAATCCTTCTTTTATTCAATTCATTTAAACTCACCATCTTACTCTCACACTTTACCAAGTTATAGTCCTTTAAGTTATCTACGCATGGTTTCAAACCACGTACCATTTGGAGTTCTACCCATCAAGTTAAGCCCCTTTCTTTTAGTCTAGAAAAACCTGAATTTTCAAAAATTACACTGTGGTAATCGATTACCAGTGGGTGGTAATCGATTACCACCTGTCAAAAATGAGGCAGTAGCCAAAATTCTTCCTCCTCTGTTCTGGTAATCGATTACCAACTTTGGGTAATCGATTACCTCACATGGTAATCGATTACCAAGCCTCAGTAATCGATTACCAGTGAAGACAGTAGCTAATTTTTCGTCCCCTGTTGCATGGTAATCGATTACCATGCTTGGGTAATCGATTACTATGCAGCAAAAATGACAGATTACAGCATTTTAAGCCCAAGAAAGGTTGTGTAATCCATCCCAAACACCTTAGTACTCCACACAACACTTAAACACATCCTAATGTAGGCCCTTCCATCATGCATTTTCCTTAAATCAAACATCATTTACAAGGTCCTCAATATAATGGCCATTTACATACAAATATGGACCATTTTTACAACATGAATACCAAGACGTCAAGACAATGAATGTGGCAATGGACAAGTCCCATGCTCACTCAAAATATACAATTATCCATGTCATGAATAATAAGCAATAAACAAGACTTAGTATACCATCATGAACACTACAAAAGAATGGCAATAACATCATGCAATATGTTCATGACCTAAGTCTCAAAATACTAATGTCATGCTATGTGCAATCCATAGTCCTCCTCCAAAATGTCATGCAATCCCAATGCACCGCATGCAAATCCACTGTCCACTAAGCGGGCTTCTTGCCCGAAGCTCCTCCCGGCTCATAGTGACCTGAAATGTGGTCCCCCAAACACGGGGTGAGATATACAAATATATCTCAGTAAACCAATGGAGCTAGAGGCTCTCTCCACTCCATGGCTCACTCAAATGTATAAATATGACATCATGTAATATGCAAGCAATACAATATCACCAACCAACTGGAGACAACCCAAGAACATCCACGCATAGATTCATGTTCAAGGACTCCATCATATAACTCCCGAGACAATCCTGGCGCCTCTCCCATGGTTGAGAAGACTTCATGGCAAAACCCAACCGGAACTCCTCATGAGCCCTATCCGGCGGATGTCCCACGTTTGGATCATCCTGGTGCCGCTCCCAGAGTCGACCCCACGGCAAAACCCGACTGGCATTCTCACAAAGGATGAACCCAGCGGATGTCCAAAGTCCACACGTCAACTGGCCAGTGACCAAACAATTTTTCATACAATCCAAGCAATATGCATACAAGCACACAATCACACCATGCCATAAACACATAATCCAACCACAACCTTCCACTAGGTGTGGTGGAGCACACTAGGGATTAAACCCAAGTTCCAAGGGTTTACCTTAATACGAGCAAATCCGTTCCAAACGTATGCTCCAAATCAACTTTTCACAATCCCGTCCGTGTGAGGCATCCTACAACAATCATCAAATCCAAATTACACCAAACCTCAATTTTCATGAAAATTCCTCAAATTTTCCTAAGTTAAAAACCTAACTTTTTCACCAAAAATTATCATAGCATTTCTAGCTTACAAGCATGATTCTAAGGCCTTTTCATCTAATAGCATTTTTCCATTTGGGATCTCTATCATCACACATCTAAAATTAAAGGTTTAGAGCATAAATTCCTAGATCTACAAAATCAACCACAAAAATACCACAAATATACTCACAATCAAGTGTATGCTCACCACCAAGGCTCCACTAAGCCAAAGGAAGACCAAGAACTCCAAGAAGCTCCAAGAACACAAGTGGGTCGGATCTGTTTTTGGCCAAAAACGAAGCAAGGAGGTGGATTCAAGGTTTGTAAGTGTTACCAATGGATCTAGAAGGTTGTTTACAATAGATTTCAACACCGAAATCAAGCGATTTGGTGAAGAAATGGCAAAATGGAGAAGAAATGGTGCTTTGGAGCCTTCACTTGCAGGGGCGCACGAAGAAGAAGGAAAAAAAGAAGGAAATAGAAGGAGAAAAGGGTGGGAGGCTAAGTGACTTCGGTCACACGGGTCCCACACGCGATCTAACTTTAATTCCGATAAAATTTCCGATCATAAATTCTTAATCTACATATTTTTCCAGTCCATGACATATTTTTATTTCTCCAAAATATTGGTAAAAATTTCTCACCTATCGGTACACTCACACCACAGCATTTAACACTTAAAAATCACTATTCATCAATTTTTCCCAAATTTGCCTATTCACTCAATTTTCCGCCCTGATTCCATTTCCAGTATTACTTTTGTCATATGAAGTCTCTAACTCAGTATTTATGCCTCAGAATACACGGCTGGTCAATTACCATTTTGCCCTTTTTGCCCATTTTGGCCATAATTCACGGATTTTCACTAATCCACCAACTTTCCTTTCACATTATAATATTAAAATACACATTTAAATATATGAGGTGTTATACACGTTAGTGAAATTTGGTAGTCCATTTTCCTGAGATCTTTCTTCTAGCCAAACAATGTGTGGAACATAAAATTGAGTCATTGCCTTTCAAAAAGAACGTTAGGTGTATTAGTAAAAATTTTCTAGTTAAAATTGAAGCTGTTATGATCCTGCACGAAAGGCCCATATAATCGGCCCACTTCAACAACCTGGCGAGAGGCCCATATAATCAGGCCCATTCGGACAACCCGGCGACGTTCAAACTCGGCTACAGGTAATCTCAGAATAACGTAACGGGTTGCACTTAAGACGTGTGACGCACGGCACGTTACCATTCGTAATGGCCGACCAAGCTGTAATGACCACCGCGTCATGACAGCTCAGCTCCACGTACAAACCCTAGTAGCAGCCCCTATAAAGGGAAGGACGATTCGACGGTAAAGGACACTCTTATAACACCTCATATATTTAAATGTGTATTTTATTATTATAATGAGAAATGAAAATCGGTGGATTAGTGAAAATCCAAGAATTATGGCCAAAATGGGCAAAAAGGGCAAAATGATAATTGATCAGCCGTGTATTCTGAGGCATAAATACTGAGTTAGAGATTTCATATGACAAAAATAATGCCGGAAATGGAATCAGGGCGGAAAATTGAGTGAATAGGCAAATTTGGGAAAAATTGATGAATAGTGATTTTTAAGTGTTAAATACTGTGGTGTGAGTGTACCGATAGGTGTGAAATTTTTATCAATATTTTGGGGAAATAAAAATATGTCATGGACTGGAAAAATATGTAGATTAAGAATTTATGATCGGAATTTTTATAGGGATTAAAGTTAGATCGTGTGTGGGACCCGTGTGACCGAAGTCACTTGCTTCCCACCCTTTTTCCCCTTGCCTTTCCTTCCTTTTTCTCTCTTCTCCCGTGCGTTCCCTGTTGGTGAAGAACAAACACACCCATTTCTTCTCCTTTTGCCATTTTCTCATTTCTTCACCAAATCTCTTGATTTTGGTGTTGAAATCTATTGTAAACAACCTTCTAGATCCATTGGTGACACTTACAGGCCTTGAATCCATCTCTTTGCTGCATTTTTTGGCCAAGACAGATCCGACCCATTGGTGTTCTTGGAGTTTCTTGGAGCTTTTGGTTTTCCTTTGACTTAGTGGAGCCTTGGTGGTGAACCTACACTATATTGTAAGTATACTTGTGGTATTTTTGTGGTTGATTTTGTAGATCTAGGAATTTATGCTCTAAGCCTTTAATTTTAGATGTGTGATGATAGAGAGCCCAAATGGAAAAATGCTATTAGATGAAAATGTCTTAGAATCATGCTTGTAAGCTAGAAATGCTATGATAATTTTTGGTGGAAAAGTTAGGTTTTTAACTTAGGAAAATTTGAGGAATTTTCATGAAAATTGAGGTTTGGTGTAATTTGGATTTGATGATTGTTGTAGGGTGCCTCACACGGACGTGATTGTGAAAGGTTGATTTGGAGCATACGTTTGGAACGGATTTGCTCGTATTAAGGTAAACACTTGGAACTTGGGTTTAATCCCTAGTGTGCTCCACCACACCTAGTGGAAGGTTGTGGTTGGATTATGTGGTTATGGCATTGTGTGATTATGTGCTTGTATGCATATTGCTTGGATTGTGTGAAAATTGTTTGGTCACTGGCCAGTTGACGTGTGTTGTATAACACCTCGGAAAATTAAATGTGAATTTATTGATAAAATATGGGTTTAAAAGGAAAGGATTAATGAGAATCAGAGAATTATGGCCAAAATGGGCAAAAGGGGCAAAATGGTAATTTGCCAAAAACGTAAACCGAGACATGGAAAATGGAGCTAGAGATTTCATATGACAAAAATAATGCTGGAAATGGAATCAGGGCGGAAAATTGAGTGAATAGGCAAATTTGGGAAAAATTGATGAATAGTGATTTTTAAGTGTTAAATACTGTGGTGTGAGTGTACCGATAAGTGTTAAATTTTTATGAGTATTTTGAGGAAAGAAAAATATGTCATGGACTGGAAAAATATGTAGATTAAGAATTTGTGATCATAATTTTTATCGGGATTAAAGTTAGATCGCGTGTGGGACCCGTGGGATCAAAACCCACTTAAGTTCCCTCACTTTTTCCCCTCACCCTCACGCCCTCTCTCCTCCTTTTCTCCTTCTTCCCCGTGGGTTTCCTTTTCCATTTCAAGAACCATGAACCATTTCCTTCCTTCTCCACCATTTGAGCTTTTCTCCACCAAATCACTTGATTTTGGTGTTGAAATCTATTGTAAACAACCTTCTAAAGCCATTGGTGGTACTCTTAAGCCATGAAACCACCTCCTTTGTGCGTTTTTGGGCATGGACAGATCCGAAGTTGTTGAGGTTTTGGAGTTTTTGGGAGCTTTTGATCTTCCTTTGGATTGATGGAGCCTTGGTGGTGTACATACACTAGATGGTGAGTATATTTGTGGTACCTTTGTGGTTGATTTTGTAGATCTAGAAATTATGCTTTGAATCTTTAATCTTAGATGTGTGATGATAGAGAGCCCAAATGGAAAAATGCTATTAGAGGAAAATGCCTTAGAATGATGCTTGAAATCTAGAAATGCTATGATAAATTTTGGTGAAAAGTTGGGTTTTTAACTTAGGAAAATTTGTGGAAATTTCATGAAAATTGTTATGTGGCGTAATTGAATAATTGAATGATGGACCATTGGTATAGAGTGATAATATGATTATATGATTAGTGTGTGTGTTAAAATGGAATTGAAAACCTTGTAGAATCAACCTTTGAGGAATTCGAACCATAGAGGGGTTTGGAGGAAAAATGATGTAAAAGTTGTGTAGCTGAGATTGTATGATATAAAATGATGTTTAATTGGATGATGGTATAGTGTGATATAGTGGAATGAGAAGAAAGAATGTGTGATTCATGATGTATTTGGTAATTTGATCTATAAAAGAGATTGAAGTAAAATGAATGATTACTTGAGATTAAATGATTTATTTGGAAATGGTTTGATAATCATGTTGTGGATTATCTAGGTTGCCTCTTTTGGACGCTTTGGAAGCGGGTAAGCTTGGAGCTTACGTTTGGAGCATTGGCTCGGTGTTGAGGTAACCTTTGGAACTGGGGTTTAGCCCTTGTGTGCTCCACCACACCTAGTGGATGGTTGTGGTTGGATTATGTGTTTATGGCATTGTGTGATTATGTGCTTGTATGCATATTGCTTGGATTGTATGAAAAATTGTTTGGTCACTGGCCAGTTGACGTGTGATGGTTTGGACATCCGCTGGATCATTTCGTGATGGAGTGCCAGTTGGGTATGCCATGGGGTCGACTCTGGGAGCGACACCAGGATGATCCAAACGGGGGACATCCGCCGGATAGGGCTCATGAGGAGTTCCGGTTGGGTTTTGCCATGGAGTCTTCTCAACCATGGGAGAGGCGCCAGGATTGTCTCGGGAGTTATATGATGAAGTCCTTGAACATGAATCCATGCGTGGATGTTCTCGGGTTGTCTCCAGTTGGTTGGTGATATTGTATTGCTTGCATATTATGTGATGTTATATTTGCACATTGAGTGAGCCATGGGGTGGAGAAACCTTCAGGGCCCTTGGTTTACTGAGATATATTTATATATCTCACCCCGTGTTTTGGGGCATCATTTCAGGTCAGGTTGAGCCTGGAAGAGTGGAGCATGAGGTGCATATTGGAGGCACCATGTGATGAGCATTGGATTGGGATACACCTTGCATATGTTTTATGCTTTAGACTTAGATCATGAACTTGTGCATGTTGAAAATGCCATGCCTTTGTATGTTCATGACTACATGTTAAATTCTTTCAATTTGATGTATATGTATGACTTTAGTTTCTATTGTATAATTTGAGTGAGCATGGGGCTTGTCCATTGCCACATTCCTTGTATTTAAGGCCTTAATGAATGATATTGTAAAATGGTCCATATTTGATGTAAAATGGCCATTATATTAAAGACTTGTAAATGATGTATGATTGTATAAAAATGTATGTTTGTAGGGCCTAGAGCCTAAATTAGAGTATGTTGAAGTGTTGTGTGGAGTACTAAGGTGTTAGGGATGGATTACACAACCTTTTTTGGGCTGAAAATGCTGTAATCTGTCACTTTTGCTGCATAGTAATCGATTACCCAAGCATGGTAATCGATTACCATGCAACAGGGGACGAAATTTGGCTACTGTCTTCACTGGTAATCGATTACTGAGGCTTGGTAATCGATTACCATGTTAGGTAATCGATTACCCAAGGTTGGTAATCGATTACCAGAATAGAGGAGGTGAAATTTTAGCTACTGCCTCATTTTTGACAGGTGGTAATCAATTACCACCCACTGGTAATCGATTACCACAGTGTAATTTTCGAAAATTCAGGTTTTTCTAGGCTAAAAGAAAGGGGCTTAACTTGATGGGTAGAACTCCAAATGGTTCGTGGTTTGAAACCACGCGTAGCTTATGTAAAGGGCTAGAACATGGTAAGAAATGAAAATAAGTTGATGAGTTTAAATGAGTTGAATAAAAAGAAAGATTAGTGATGTTAGTAAACGGAATGCTTCCGCGTATTGCATTTACAATCATAGTGTTGTATTAATTGATTACGGAAAAAGGTTATTGTTATGAAAAGGAATATGATAAAAGAAAAAAGTTGCCCGTAATTGAATTAACCCAAGTACTGTGATTGCAACTGCGCTTAATATCATAATCAATGTTAACAATATCGGTACGTAACGGGCTGTTACATTTTATGGTATCAGAGCAGTTTCATTAGGGAACTCTGATTATTGTGTAATTGAGGTGAGTGCTGTATAGTTGTACGTAGACTCTTATTAACTGCTACACATGTGATTCCTTAGTTTGGGCCTGATCAACCCATTTCTTCGTGTTCAATGTGTGGTCAGTATAAGATGCCTTCGTGACAACCCTGGAGCACCAATGCCAGTCCTTAGGCTGAGGTGGTGGGTGCAGTGTTGACTGCTCCACGGAAAGATATGTTTGTAAGTGAATTTGGTGTAATTGAGGACTTAGTGAGAATAAATTGTGATAAGATGTATAACCATTCTGGGTAGAGTGCTACTATAGTTGAATGTGTGGTTTTATAGTGAGTAAGTATGATTGAATTGAGTTGATATTATGATGATGATGTTGGTAGGTCTTCCCTCAATGTATGGGAGGGAGAACAATTGAGTATATGTGGAATTAATGGTATATCTTTGATATGGTAGGGGATTGGAATCCCGGTGAATTTGTGAAAATTTGAATATGAGTGTTTATATGGAGTGTTGGATACCTTAGGGTACAATAATAAGGTTATAAGACCTTTGATGAGGGCATACACTTGGATGACTTAAGATGCTTGGAGGTAGAAATAAATTGAAATTTCAAATTTAGATTGAGGATTGTGAGTAACTTAAAAGAACTATGGAAATGATGTGTTGGATAATTCAATGTTGAAATTGGGACTTTAGTCCATGATGAGTTAATGTTGGCTTAATCTAAGTGAGGATATCATAGGTATAAAAAGTAAAATATAAGAAGTTGAGGAAATTGCCATGTAAGGCATTGGATGAATCGGATTGCAAGTGTGAGAGTCCATAAGTTAAGGATGGTTGGACTTGATAAATATGAGGTGAGAAAACATAACTGAGTGTGGTGTAGTAATGGTACTAATATGCTTCCATAGTGTTGAGTAGCATTGAAATGTGGATGATGTGGCCTAATGATATGTGGATAATGATTCTGTGATGGCTAAGTGCCAGTGTATATATAAATATGTATATAGATGTTTTGTGAAGGCCGGGGTGCCTAAATGTATATTTGTGTTGTTTTGAGTTAGTAAACTCTTGGGTAAAAGAAAAATTATGCAATGGAAATTCCCTATGATGGGAAATGTGGAAGAGATTGTCTCTTTGGAGTGTCAGTGGATGCTCAATGTGGTATGGGATTCATGATGGAGTCCCGGTGTGCAAGTTATATCATGGCACACATGTTGTTAATAATGTGACAATTAAAATTGTCCTGGGTTTTCCCTTGTGGATTAAATCCCAAGAGGTGTTGCTCTTGGAAGTCCCAGGCGAGCACTGCTCGAAGTTGAAATGTATCTGGTGGTCCTGATGCGTGGAATACATGGACTAGTATGGAAGGGCACTCTTGGTGTCATATTGAAATATTGAGAGAAAAGTGATGTCAGTAATGAAGTGGATCTTCTATAGTGTTGAGCGTGGTTGCTATGAGTCATGATGGACAATGGATTAGGACTGTACCGAACATGGGTACTGTTATGAATTGAAAATTTTGTGTTAAAATATGAGAAAGATGTTGGAATCATGTGGTGATGATTGTGTTATGGACTAAGACTAATGACTAGTCAAGTGAAATGAGTATATTGTTGAGAAAAGAACCATATTGGAAAGTTATAGTGGAGGGTGCAACAGTAAGATATAACTAGTATACCATTATGTATCTATATAAGAATCTGTTTGCCGTTATATACGGATTTGATGTGAATGTGTTATCTCTGTGTGGCTTATATGCCCGGAGTGTATGGCTATCTCCGTATGGATTATGCTCCCGGAGATTATTATTATCTTGTATAAGTAATGTAATGTGAGGTAGAACCTTGTGTTAGTGGGACTGTTAGTACAGTCGTTGGCATGTTACCTCTTCTTGCGTGAATTATAAGGACAGATTCTCTGATTGGTGGGGCATTGCACCTGGGGCCCTTAGGACAGCAAGAGCTCGAGGGGTTAAACCTAAGGATGTTCTTACCCATTACATTAGAGGATTGTATCTTGTGAGGAACGCAAGAGGTGAATTTTGGATAATTTAAGTGAACAGTAATATGCCTAATATGATGAAAGGTGTGAGGTGCCATGAGATGGTGGTTTGAATTATGAAATTGAGCACTCGGAGATGTGCATGAGTGTATACCAATTGTGGTAGTATAAATCGTGGTTTTACGGAAGTTGTGAAATGAATTATTGGATTGTCACCCTATGTGAAGGGAATGGAAAATTGATTAGTACTGATGGATTGAGTCAAAGTCTTTTGGGAAGGCTTGTGATGGCGAGATGTTAAGCTATGTTGGTGGCCAAAGTGGCCAACGATTTTAATAAGTGATTAATTGTGATGTAGTCAAGTGAGAAGGTGTGGTACTAGTTGTTAAATAGAATGGTATTTGGTGAAATAAAAGGTTGATATCTTTACCCTGGTGGTAGAGTCACTGACGGAGTTGTATAGATGCAAATTATAGTGAGAGATGTGTTGAAAATACACAATGTTAATGTTGTTCTTGGCTAGGTACCAAGATATATGATTGAGTGTGCTTGTGGTACTTTTGATAGTCCGAGAGACTTGTGTAATAGCCAATATGAAATTATGAAAATAATGATAGTGATGGATTTAGTTCCTAGTGGCATGATAAATAGGCTTTGAAAATCCCTATATGATGGGACAGGTATGAGAAAGAGATGATATGTGACCTTGGAGTGTTACATACTAGTTGAACGAAATGATGATGAAGGTGAGGCGTATAGAATGAAATACTTGTGGAATTGATAACATGAGTATGGAATGGTAATTAAAAAAAAAAAAATTTATTAGTTGGAATCTTGGGCATGTTGCCTTTAATGTGAGAAATCCATGATGAATTATGTGTTAAGTTTTGAGATGATTAGTTGAAATTGTAAGTATGATCTAGTGTATGAAAATTAATGAGTGAATTCATGGTTGAAAGCTTTGAAATGACTGATGTAAGGTATGAATTGTAATGTGTGGTCCATTGGGTGCCAGTAAGATGTCTTGAGGAAGTGATTCGCCGTTGTGTTTTGGCGAAAGTTGGTAAACCTGTAGGGTTGGATTCGAAAGTTAAGCACTGAGATGGTGCTTTTTAAAGATAAAGTGCTGAGGTAAAATTGTATGTTGTAGGTTAAGAACATGAGAAAAGAAAAATGTGAATATACGAGTTGTGGCTAAATGCCAAAAATGGGGATTTATCCCGCAGAAAATAAAGGTATAGAGAGAGTGAACTAGATGATTACTCGGTGAAGTGCGCTGAGAGGCTGTAAGATTCCATAATAGTGTTTAATGTGGAGTAAGAAATGTGAAAAAGATTGATGACGAGAGTTAACACTCCGTAGAAATAAAAGTCAGATAAGGAAAATGGTGGCTGTAATGTGTCAGATAGTAATAGTTGCCTGTGTGGCACAGATTGAACAAAGCGTGATATGACCCTATGAGTATATTTATTGAAGCATTAATTAGGTAGGAAAACCGGCCAAGAGGAATTATGGGCTATATGTGCTAGGTAGCCTGACATATGAAAAGCAATTGGCTTGGTAAGGCAGAGATAGTGCACAACTGTGTGGTGCGCTCCGGTTGTTCACTTGTGGTGTCACCGGTTGATATTGAAATTGGGAAGGACTTGAGGTCTCCCATTGGGCCTTTGAAAGGCAAGACCATTGTGAAATGTGGCTGAAAAGCCAAAAGATGGAAGTTTAAATAATTATTTTGGTGTCCGCTCACTTGATGGAGCTTCTTGGGGACGGGAGACTGAGATTCTCCGGCTGTATCCCGAGTTAGCATATGTGCATAATTGATTTTGCGGACAAAATTCCTAAAAGGTGGGGTGAATATAACACCTCGAAAAATTAAATGTGAATTTATTGATAAAATATGGGTTTAAAAGGAAAGGATTAATGAGAATCAGAGAATTATGGCCAAAATGGGCAAAAGGGGCAAAATGGTAATTTGCCAAAAACGTAAACCGAGACATGGAAAATGGAGCTAGAGATTTCATATGACAAAAATAATGCTGGAAATGGAATCAGGGCGGAAAATTGAGTGAATAGGCAAATTTGGGAAAAATTGATGAATAGTGATTTTTAAGTGTTAAATACTGTGGTGTGAGTGTACCGATAAGTGTTAAATTTTTATGAGTATTTTGAGGAAAGAAAAATATGTCATGGACTGGAAAAATATGTAGATTAAGAATTTGTGATCATAATTTTTATCGGGATTAAAGTTAGATCGCGTGTGGGACCCGTGGGATCAAAACCCACTTAAGTTCCCTCACTTTTCCCCTCACCCTCACGCCCTCTCTCCTCCTTTTCTCCTTCTTCCCCGTGGGTTTCCTTTTCCATTTCAAGAACCATGAACCATTTCCTTCCTTCTCCACCATTTGAGCTTTTCTCCACCAAATCACTTGATTTTGGTGTTGAAATCTATTGTAAACAACCTTCTAAAGCCATTGGTGGTACTCTTAAGCCATGAAACCACCTCCTTTGTGCATTTTTGGGCATGGACAGATCCGAAGTTGTTGAGGTTTTGCAGTTTTTGGGAGCTTTTGATCTTCCTTTGGATTGATGGAGCCTTGGTGGTGTACATACACTAGATGGTGAGTATATTTGTGGTACCTTTGTGGTTGATTTTGTAGATCTAGAAATTATGCTTTGAATCTTTAATCTTAGATGTGTGATGATAGAGAGCCCAAATGGAAAAATGCTATTAGAGGAAAATGTCTTAGAATGATGCTTGAAAGCTAGAAATGCTATGATAAATTTTGGTGAAAAGTTGGGTTTTTAACTTAGGAAAATTTGTGGAAATTTCATGAAAATTGTTATGTGGCGTAATTGAATAATTGAATGATGGACCATTGGTATAGAGTGATAATATGATTATATGATTAGTGTGTGTGTTAAAATGGAATTGAAAACCTTGTAGAATCAACCTTTGAGGAATTCGAACCATAGAGGGGTTTGGAGGAAAAATGATGTAAAAGTTGTGTAGTTGAGATTGTATGATATAAAATGATGTTTAATTGGATGATGGTATGGTGTGATATAGTGGAATGAGAAGAAAGAATGTGTGATTCATGATGTATTTGGTAATTTGATCTATAAAAGAGATTGAAGTAAAATGAATGATTACTTGAGATTAAATGATTGATTTGGAAATGGTTTGATAATCATGTTGTGGATTATCTAGGTTGCCTCTTTTGGACGCTTTGGAAGCGGGTAAGCTTGGAGCTTACGTTTGGAGCATTGGCTCGGTGTTGAGGTAACCTTTGGAACTGGGGTTTAGCCCTTGTGTGCTCCACCACACCTAGTGGATGGTTGTGGTTGGATTATGTGTTTATGGCATTGTGTGATTATGTGCTTGTATGCATATTGCTTGGATTGTATGAAAAATTGTTTGGTCACTGGCCAGTTGACGTGTGTTGGGTTTGGACATCCGCTGGATCATTTCGTGACGGAGTGCCAGTTGGGTATGCCATGGGGTCGACTCTGGGAGCGACACCAGGATGATCCAAACGGGGGACATCCGGCGGATAGGGCTCGTGAGGAGTTCCGGTTGGGTTTTGCCATGGAGTCTTCTCAACCATGGGAGAGGCGCCAGGATTGTCTCGGGAGTTATATGATGGAGTCCATGAACATGAATCCATGCATGGATGTTCTCGGGTTGTCTCCAGTTGGTTGGTGATATTGTATTGCTTGCATATTATGTGATGTTATATTTGCACATTGAGTGAGCCATGGGGTGGAGAAACCTCCAGGGCCCTTGGTTTACTGAGATATATTTATATATCTCACCCCGTGTTTTGGGGCATCATTTCAGGTCAGGTTGAGCCTGGAAGAGTGGAGCATGAGGTGCATATTGGAGGCACCATGTGATGAGCATTGGATTGGGATACACCTTGCATATGTTTTATGCTTTAGACTTAGATCATGAACTTGTGCATGTTGAAAATGCCATGCCTTTGTATGTTCATGACTACATGTTAAATTCTTTCAATTTGATGTATATGTATGACTTTAGTTTCTATTGTATAATTTGAGTGAGCATGGGGCTTGTCCATTGCCACATTCCTTGTATTTAAGGCCTTAATGAATGATGTTGTAAAATGGTCCATATTTGATGTAAAATGGCCATTATATTAAAGACTTGTAAATGATGTATGATTGTATAAAAATGTATGTTTGTAGGGCCTAGAGCCTACATTAGAGTATGTTGAAGTGTTGTGTGGAGTACTAAGGTGTTAGGGATGGATTACACAACCCTTTTTGGGCTGAAAATGCTGTAATCTGTCACTTTTGCTGCATAGTAATCGATTACCCAAGCATGGTAATCGATTACCATGCAACAGGGGACAAAATTTGGCTACTGTCTTCACTGGTAATCGATTACTGAGGCTTGGTAATCGATTACCATGTGAGGTAATCGATTACCCAAGGTTGGTAATCGATTACCAGAACAGAGGAGGTGAAATTTTAGCTACTGCCTCATTTTTGACAGGTGGTAATCGATTACCACCCACTGGTAATCGATTACCACCCACTGGTAATCGATTACCACAGTGTAATTTTCGAAAATTCAGGTTTTTCTAGGCTAAAAGAAAGGGGCTTAACTTGATGGGTAGAACTCCAAATGGTTCGTGGTTTGAAACCACGCGTAGCTTATGTAAAGGGCTAGAACATGGTAAGAAATGAAAATAAGTTGATGAGTTTAAATGAGTT
Source organism: Gastrolobium villosum (assembly GCA_032173675.1). NCBI lineage: Eukaryota > Viridiplantae > Streptophyta > Magnoliopsida > Fabales > Fabaceae > Gastrolobium > Gastrolobium villosum. The sequence continues at coordinate 25,170 of JAVKPL010007419.1, forward strand.
GAATAAAAAGAAAGATTAGTGATGTTAGTAAACGGAATGCTTCCGCGTATTGCATTTACAATCATAGTGTTGTATTAATTGATTACGGAAAAAGGTTATTGTTATGAAAAGGAATATGATAAAAGAAAAAAGTTGCCCGTAATTTAATTAACCCAAGTACTGTGATTGCAACTGCGCTTAATATCATAATCAATGTTAACAATACCGGTACGTAACGGGCTGTTACATGTTGGGTTTGGACATCCGCTGGATCATTTCGTGACGGAGTGCCAGTTGGGTATGCCATGGGGTCGACTCTGGGAGCGACACCAGGATGAGCCAAACGTGGGACATCCGCCGGATAGGGCTCATGAGGAGTTCCGGTTGGGTTGGCCATGGAGTTTTCTCAACCATGGGAGAGGCTCCAGGATTGTCTCGGGAGTTATATGATGGAGTCCTTGAACATAAATCCATGCGTGGATGTTCTCGGGTTGTCTCCAGTTGGTTGGTGATATTGTATTGCATGCATATTACATGATGTTATATTTGCACATTGAGTGAGCCATGGAGTGGAGAGAGCCTCTAGCTCCATTGGTTTACTGAGATATATTTGTATATCTCACCCCGTGTTTGGGGGACCACATTTCAGGTCACTATGAGCCGGGAGGAGCTTCGGGCAAGAAGCCCGCTTAGTGGACTGTGGATTGCATATGGTGCATGGAGCTTTCATGACATTTTGGAGGAGTCTATGGAGTGCACATAGCATGACATTAGTATTTTGAGACTTAGGTCATGAACATATTGCATGATGTTATTTTCATGCTTTTGTAGTGTTCATGATTGTGTACTAAGTCTTGTTTATTGCTTATTATTCATGAGATGGATAATTGTATATTTTGAGTGAGCATGGGACTTGTCCATTGCCACATTCATTGCACTTGAAGGCTTGATGATTATGTTGTAAAATGGTCCATATTTGTTGTAAAATGGCCATTACATTGAGGACTTTGTAAATGATGTATGGTTTAATGAAAATGCATGATGGAAGGGCCTAGAGCCTACCTTAGGGTATGTTTATGTGTTGTGTGGAGTACTAAGGTGTTAGGGATGGATTACACAACTCATTTTGGGCTGAAAATGCTGTAATCTGTCACTTTTGCTGCATAGTAATCGATTACCCAAGCATGGTAATCGATTACCATGCAACAGGGGACGAAAAATATGCTTCTGTCTCCACTGGTAATCGATTACTGAGGATTGGTAATCGATTACCAAGTGAGGTAATCGATTACCCAATCTTGGTAATCGATTACCAGAACAGAGGATGTCAAAATTTAGCTACTGCCTCATTTTTGACAGGTGGTAATCGATTACCACCCACTGGTAATCGATTACCACAGTGCAATTTTTGAAAATTCAGGTTTTTCTAGACTAAAAGAAAGGGGCTTAACTTGGTGGGTAGAACTCCAAATGGTACGTGGTTTGAAACCACGCGTAGACAACGTAAAGGACTATAACGTGGTAAAACGTGAGAGTAAGATGGTGAGTTTAAATGAATTGAACAAAAGGAAAGAGTAGTGATGTTAGTAAAATGTATGATTCCGCGAATTGCATTTACAATTATAGTGTTGTTTTAATTGATTACGGAAAAAGTTATTGTTATGAAAAGAAAGATGATAAAAGAAAAAAATTGCCCGTAATTTAATTAACCCAATCACTGTGATTGTAACTGCGCTTAATATCATAATCAATGTTAACAATACCGGTGTACAACGGGCTGTTACAACTCTTAACTTCGACTCACGATCCTCACTACACCGTGACCACAATCACACACTTTACCTAGTATTCAACGATCAGGCTAGGTTTAAGGATATCTTTACAGTAGATATTCCTGAACCAAAGCAATATGATCTAGATTAATCCGTCATCCTAGTTGGGCTGAACATTCCTATCTCTAAGACAGAACAGAAGCCAATAAGGAAATATGCATGTACCTACTGGATAACTAGAACTGGAAAAAGAAAGAGAGCTGGAAAAAGAATGAATATTTATATAATAGTCAATTGGTCGAGAGCTTAAATCCGAAGTTGTGCAACATGGACATATGCATACCTACTGGATAACTAGTTCTGGAGATAAAATATGTCTTTCCATCAACTCAGTTTTTAGAGACAACACATAAATAATATTATATTTAGATTTTATTTTTCTTAGACACATATACAAAGAGCTGTAGATTTTAATTTATTTATGCACTTGAGTCAGGACAAAAATCAAAATTTAAATTTTATTTGGATTTCGTCTATTTACACATTAATAACAAATTGTGTGGCTTCCAAGAAATTATGTGGAGGAGGTTTAAAGATTAAAGATTTAAATCTTCTTGCTTAGAATATTGCTGGTAAGTGTTGAAATGCAATATACCCTTCAATGTAGGCTACACCGCGGGTTGAATGGAGAACACTTCTCTTCAATTTCTTCTTGCTTGAGAATTTGTTACGTCGAATAAAATTTTGGATGAATCTATCAATGATGTTTTTACTTTGAGCGCAAGAAATATAATACGGAGGGTTTGACCAATTCAAAAGGTAGTTTAGTTGAATAGATAAATAGATGGATGAATAGATAAGATAAATAGATTGGATAGTTCAATCGATAGATATACAAAAAAAAAGATATATAGATAAACTTATAATCAAGGAAGTAAATAAATAAATACTGAATCTTATTTTAAAAAAATATTAACAAACTTTTAAATCTAGAACTATTTTGAATTTAATTTCAACAGGACTTAATTTGACCCATAACTCTAATTGCCCTCCAGTAAAGTTTCGCTAAAGTGTTGAAGAGTCCGGTGTGTGTCGTATAAAGGAAGAAAAACTAGAAAAAAATGGGTTTATCATCTATCATTTAACATGACCACAAAAACTTTCCTACACTCACAACATTTTGTGGGGCCCACAGCAAAAAAAAATAAAACTCTGGCATGCAAAACGAATCTCTATAACATAACACAATCACTTTTCCTACAACATAACTCTTATAAAACCCAAAAAAATATATGATATAGTTCGTGGATTATAAGGAAATTTATGGGCCCAATCATATAGTATAGTTTATGTATTTAAATTGCTCGAGCCCAACTTAACGATTCACACAGTTAAGCACCAAATAATTTTTTAGTTAATTCAATTTTGTAATTAATGTTGACTCTCATAAAGTGCGATGTTTTTAGAGCCTGTTGGTGTGATGTATAAGACTTGATAGTATAAGCGTATACTTTACGTTATGACATTTTCAGTTATTTGGTGTGACTATCGTCAAGTATATATAAGCTTATACAGCAGAATCCCTTAATACATCAAAATAATGTATAACTTAATCATGCCTAAGGGAGTGAGATTAGGCCTAATAAGGGGTTAATGTATTAATATTGCTTACAAGTACAATTCTCAAGAACTAATATATCATTTCAATATTATTATATTAAAATATTTTTTTAATATATTAATTTTTAAAATATTGGAGGATATTATCTTATACAATACCAGACCAAACGCTGGATAGTATTAAAATTTAATCAAGTCTTATACTATCAGATATAATCCTATACTATGCACCAAACATGTCCTTAACTTCTATGTAATACATAAAAAAGAGGCGATCAGTTGCAAAAGAGGTTTGTGATATTCAAAAGTTGCCTATAACAACTACAGGAGCTTGCCAAACTGAGCAATGGGATTTTTGGCACATTCGCATAGTAAATCAACTATTATACTACTAATAATATTATTAGTATTATTTTTAAGTTTGAAAAAAAGAAATATATATTATTCATTTCAGCAATATATATTCTTGTGCGATATAATTATATATATAACCATTAATTTATCTTGTATTGTATCACGTAGGTTTCATTAAATGTATCGTTGATATGCTATTGACATTAGCAATTTGATAGATCCAATATGTCTGCAAATCCTAACAAAGCATCATTGGCTACACGATCACGTCGGAGCAAAGTCTTACACTATCACCTCACTTTATTTTATTCAAATAAAAGAGTTACTACAATATAAAAAATGGCATAAAGCCATAAGAAATATCAAAAGGGATAAACCTATGTTGAAAACCCCGCCCCCACTAGCCTCGTTAAAACCTTTTCCG
>JAVKPL010007420.1:0-29368 GCA_032173675.1 Gastrolobium villosum
TAGTCGTGGTGCACCAGGATGAGTCATGCTTCAACAGGGCCTAGTCGTGGTGCACGAGGATGAGCCATGGTGCAGCAGGGGCTAGCCGTGGTGCACCAGGGACTACCCTGGAGGGCCAGGATGCACCAGAATGAGCCGTGGTGCACCAGGATGAGCCGTGGTACACCAGCATGAGCCGTGGTGCACCAGGGGCTCGCCGTGGTGCACCAGGATAAGCCGTGGTGGACCAGGATGAGCCGAGGTGCACCAGGGGCTAGCTGTGGTGCACCCGGTTGAGCCCGGGAGCACCAGGGCCTAACCGTGGTGCTCTATGTAACAACCCGTGTTAACCCGGATTGTTAACATACTATCGTATTAAGCCACGCTTAATTAAAATGCGGAATAACTTTTTCTTTAATTCAATTATGACGTCATTAACCTTAGCCAACTTTATTACTTAATCAATTTCATAAAATAATGCCTGTATGTAAATTGCAAGACAACTAACTGAATACCTCATATATAAACGTAATGTGAGTATCTAAAGTCGCAGCACTACAACACATAGCCTGGACCATAAATCCTGATACTTTAATACAACATTAGCTAAAGAAGACAATAACAAGTCTATGTGGCATGGAAAAACCCCATGCTCACCAAATAAGGCAACAATGCCCAATAGCAGTCTCAACATAATCATAACTGAAAACATAAACAGCAGTCAAATAACCAGCATCCAACATGTCAGCATAATACAGATAAGTCTAACTCAACTCTGGCCTCCTGCCACCTGAGCCCTCAACATTACCTAAACCTGAAATAAGCGTCCCCAAATGTGGGGTGAGATCTATAAACAAGAAATCTCAGTAAGACAAGGGGTCCTCAAGGATCTTCCACCCTAAGCTCACTTACATGTGCAATATAAGTTCAAAAAGTAGTATTTTCAATATTAGTTCCAAAACTATGCAGTGCAACAGATATTCATGCCATGTGTGTTTATACAATCTACTGGCCAGAGAAATGCAGGAATACGTCTATACCCACATAAGTACAAGGAACACCGCTTGCACCTCACCCACAGCCTCATCATCTTGTATGTACCACATACTCAGGCTTACCGTATAGGTGGACATCACACGCATATCATAAAAGCACAGTGCATATAATAGCTCAACAGCATTTCCAAAACATCAAAGCATGTAACACAACATGCATAAACCACATCCCCATGGGACATGGTGGAACCACAACATGGCTAAACCGAGGACACGAAAGCTTACCTTGCAAGCTAGCTATCCAAGCCAAGAGTCCAACCACTCTCAAGTCCAAACACAGCAGTATCACAATCTGTTATGAACCAATAATATATCATTAATTATGCATCACAAGCATACAACTTAAAGACTACGCCTTTCCTTTACGTTTTACGTCTTAAGGCTTCCAACAAAGTCATAAGCCCTTAATCATGTGATTCTGACTTAGTTCATTAATTACAGAAGTTCAACTTCCTTAATCTAGGGTCCAAAAACCCCCAATAGCTTACTGTTCACACAGCACAGCTACTGTTCTGCGAAATCCCAGGATATCCGGATATTACAAAGTGCATATCCGGATATCCAGGTCTCATATCCGGATGTGAATATCCGGATATTGATATCCGGATATCTGTTCGACAAATATCCGGATATCTCACGACATAATGCAGTTTTTGCATTTCGTGAATATCCAGTCCAAAGGTTCAACTTTTAACCGATTATAAACACTTAAACATGCATTTCTATGTGTGTTTAACCTTCCTCACCCTTAAGTTATCAACTTAGCTAAATACATGCATCAAGGTTCCATTTTTAAGCATTTAAACTTATGATCATGGTTGGTATAACTTACCAAAACTCAAAAACAGGGGAATGAGGACACTTGGAGCTCACCAACAGCTCCTCAAACTCAGACCAAGTAGGAGCACGAAAATGGCACCACAAGGTTGGTTCTTTCCTCCACCAAGGTCACCACTTGGACCTCAAAAATGCCATGATCAAGACTCACCACACTCAACTCTCCAACCCAGCCCTCAAAGATTCACCCAACAGTGGCTGAGTGTACAGCAAGCACCACTTCACACCCTCACAACCCACCCTACTATGTGTTTGTAAGAAGAAGAAGGAAGAATCATGGAGGAAAATGGTCCAAGACTCAAGAAATAGTAAAGGAGAGTCAATGAAACAGTAGCCACCCTTTCAGCCACCCAAAACCCACGTAGGAGAATAATGCAACCTAGGGTTTTGTGCCTAAGAGTGAGTATTTAAAGGCAATTGGTCATAACGCGCAGTATTAGCCTTAATAGCAATGCAAAAGATCTTGATCCCAAACTTTGGAATCTAGACCTACTCATTTTTCTATGACTTTTCATATTTTTATTTTATTTTTCGGAGCACCTTTCCGGTACGCGCTTTTCCATATCCAGTATCATTTCTGGCATCATATTTCATCATTTTGCCTTGAAACTTGTTTTACAAGTCCTACATAATATTCTAGTAATTATCATGCATTCTTTATAATTTTCCAGGATACTTTTCCGGTACGCATTTATACCGGGTAGCAGAACCGGTATCTGCACTTTTCTTCCGAAAAACGACTTTCAGCATTTTTTCTCACTTACTATAATTATTTAAGCCAAATAATAATTATTAAGGTCAATTATGGAATTATTTCCTAATTATCATAATTAATTCATTAATTACCTTAATTAACGGTGCGAGTTCTTACATTCACCCCACCTTTTTAAGGATTTTGTCCTCTAAATCAGAAACATACCTGTCTCGAAAGTCGGGATACTGTCGGAGAAGCTCATCCTCTCGCTCCCACGTGCACTCCTCGGGACTACGCTCAGTCCACTGCACCTTGACCATCGGAATAGTCTTGCTTCTAAGCTGTTTCTCGCCTCGATCGAGAATCTTGAGTGGTCCGACGGGAGTCTTTAGGTTCTCCCGAACCTCCACATCATCCGGTTGCACCACGTGCGAAGGATCTGCTATGTACCTCCGAAGCTGAGACACATGAAACACGTCGTGGATGTTGGCTAAGTTCGGAGGTAAGGCAAGTCGATAGGCAACAGGTCCTACTCTACCAAGGATCTGGTAGGGCCCAATGAACTGCGGGCTCAACTTCCTCACTCCGAGTGCCCATCCAACACCGGTGACAGGTGAAAGTCTCACAAACACGTGCTCACCCTCACTGAACTCCAGTGGACGATGCTTGACATCGTAGTAGCTCTGCTGGCGATTCTGCGCCTGCTTCAACTTTTCCCTGATCATCTGGATCTGCTGGGTAGTATCTTGGACGAATTCCAAGCCAAATAGCTCTTTGTCTCCAACCTCGGACCAGCAAGTAGGAGTCCGACACCTCCTACCATACAGCGCCTCGTAGGGTGCCATGCCCAGACTAGCATGAAAACTGTTGTTGTACGATAATTCTACCAACGGAAGGTACCTATCCCATGCAGAACCCTGCTCCAACGTGCAAGCTCTCAACATGTCCTCCAATGTCTGGATGGTCAACTCAGTCTGAGGGTGATAGGCGGTACTCAATCTCAGCTGTGTACCAAAAGCCTCCTGCAGCGCCTCCCAGAACCGAGATATGAACTTCGGGTCCCTATCACTGATGATACTCTCGGGCACCCCGTGAAGCCTCACAATCTCGCGGACATATAGCTTGGCCAACTGCTCTGTAGTGAAGCTCACCTTCACTGGAAGAAAATGGGCAGACTTGGTCATTCTGTCCACAATGACCCAGATAGAGTCACAACCAGCCTGGGTTTTGGGCAGTCCCACCACGAAGTCCATGGAAATACTCTCGCACTTCCACTGCGGAATCTCAAGAGGTTGAAGTTTACCAGACGGTTTCTGGTGCTCAGAAGGTTGGAGCGATTCTGGGATGGGTGACCTCCTGGGAAGTTTTCCCAGGAAGTGTGCGAGTTAGGAAAAAGCAAACTGAAAAATCTCGTGTTAGTATGTGGGGATAGTCTTTGATTCTTGAAGCGGTCGGGCGTTACAAATGGTATCAGAGCAGGGCCTCTCTTCCAGTACGGTGTGGTTCGAGGACGAACCAGGCGGAAGCTGGTGGGCATGTAATATCCCGAGCGCTGACGAGGGCGGGGAGTGATCGCCGGTGCGAAAGGGCATGGACAAGGAGCGGCTCCTGACAGGCTTCCAGCGTGGGGGTTACATGCATGGATGAATCGAATCGACACCCGAAATAGAGGGATTCCAAAGACTGTACATATATGAGACTGCACAGTTTGGAATAGCTTATAAGAATTAATTGGTACTACCTATACTAATAAGATGCATCTTTTTTTCGGTAGCCCGGAATGGAAGAACTCCATAGTTAAGCGTGCTTGACTTGGAGCGATTCTGGGATGGGTGACCTCCTGGGAAGTTTTCCCAGGAAGTGTGCGAGTGAGAAAAAAGCACACTGAAAAGTCTCGTGTTAGTATGTGGGGATAGTCTTTGATTCTTGAAGCTGCCGGGCGTTACAAGCCTGGTGCACCAAGATGAGCCGTGGTGCACCAGGGGCTAGCCGTGGTGCACCAGGGGCTAGCCGTGGTGCACCAGGGGCTCGCCGTGGTGCACCAGGGGCTCGCCGTGGTGCACCAGGTGCTCGCCGTGGTGCACCAGGATGTGCCAGGGGCTAGCCGTGGTGCACCAGGATGAGCCGTGGTGCACCAGGATGGGCCCGAGGTGGGTACCACTCGTTGTGGCCGGCTCGCCGCTTCTCTAGCTGGGTTCCTCGTTCTCTCCCGGGTATTCTACTGCGGGTCTGCGACCCTTAAGTCAGTCACAACCTGCGCTATGGCTCGTTCTGGATCCGGGTTGGTAACTCACCAGAGCTGAGTTTCCAACTCCCGGATCCGCCTTGCATCCTTCAGCCCTTGAAGTTCATTCCTTTTTTATAAGTCCTCCATCCTACGCAACATCGCAGCAACCTCCAGATCTGTCACTCGCGGATCTGCAACCGCATCGTTGGGGATCTAACTTGTACCCACGATCGGCATTCCCACCGGTTGAAGCCCCTGTAAATACGGAGCATCAGAGTTGACAGCAGGGTTTGATGCTGAATCCGAATGAACTTCACTAACGTGCACTAGCTCAGGATCCGGGATCTGTTGGAGGTCCTGGATCATGCGTGGTGCGAGCAAATTCTCCCTGATGGGCTGATTTGCGTTGTTTGATATTGAGGCTTGTCTAACCCCACTTCTGGTGTTCCTCACCATCTTTTCTCAACCTTTGCAATCGTGGGCTCAGTTTCCTACAGACGACGCCAATGTTCTGCCTGGGGTAGATGTGTCCAACCAGTGGTCAGATGATTGATGTTGGATCTGGTGCTTGATATCTAGATGCCTATGAATTAGGTAAGTTGAGAACATCGGATCATGGCACACGACATAAGGGCCTTAGCCAGCAGGAGTGTGTGTGTGCACTGTTGTGTTTGTTTACTAATATGAGAGAGAGATCAGTCATACATGTGGTCTTTAGCTCCTATTTTTAATGCTTACCTCTGGGCTTGCATAGCTTGGGCTTGCTATCAGCATGGGCCTCAATCGGGTCCGGGATGTTCAGGTCGACTCATTAGAAGCCTGCTCCATTGGCTCAGGCTTGCTATCAGCATAGGCATCATTCGGGTCCATAACACATAGCATCAAGAAAATTAACCCGACATTCGCAGTAATATTTTGTTCTACCCAATAACTTTTTGGAACATTATCAGAAATCTTATTTTCTCATTATGTTCTTGAAAATCGTGATTTTTGGATAAAAAAAATTTTCTCTACTAATCGCTCTCTAAATCTTTTTTGGGTGAAACATAATAAATAAAATTAATGACATAAATTCTTATGTTTTCCTCGAGAAGATATTCCATGGGCCAGGCCAAGGTTGTTAAAAACGCATTTTAAATCGTAAAAACGCCGCTTTTACGATTTTTTAGGGGGCAAAGCGTTTTCGTTTTGGGGTAAAAACGTTTTACTGGTGAAAACGTTAAAAACGTCGCGATTAAACGTAAAAACGTAAACACGCGATTTTAATTCTGAAACCTAAAAGCCCCAAATAAAAAATACCTAGATTTCTCTTATTCCTTTCTTCCTCTTTTGTCTCTAATACTCTCCATCTGAACTTTGAAGTCGTGGGCGGTGGACTCGTTCGGCAAACCAACTGGGTCTAGTACCTAGCGACTCATTTCTTATTTTGGTGAGTATATGTGATCTTGTATTGTTTGATTTGGTTACTATGTGGACTTACCCACCAAACAAAATTTTGTATACTTGTCATTGATTGATGCTGGGTTTCAGAAATTTTCCTTTCTAGCTTCATGGGGTTTCATTTTTTTGTAATTTCTTAAGAGGTAGTGATACAAATTATTTGTTTTTCTTTTTTTCTTTTTTAGTAAATTAGGGCTCATGATCTGTGAAAAAAGATATGAACTTTCTTGTTTGTGGCTAATAATCACAAGTTGGTGTATCATGCATATACATTTGTTTGGGTTTTTATGGCTAGAAAAGTAGTTTTTTCTTTTATTTCCTTTTTTCTGAATTTATCTCAGGCTCCTAACTTTGATTGTGAAAATCTTAGTTAAACTGATATATGGTATTTTTTTAATTTATAGCAAATATATTAAGTATTTCATTCTTTGTCTGTAATCTTTGAAGGTGAGGTGTTTGCAAACACGGCTGGAGGAGATTTTACACTGCATCTGTTTATACGAGAGAGGTAATGCAAAAATGAGTTTACATTGTTAGCCTTTCATATTCATATATAATTGCATTATGCGTTTAAGTTGTTTCAATATGCCTTTCATATATAATTGATTTTACTAAGTTATTGATTTCCAACTATATTTAGAATTGTATGAACATTTTCTTGCACAGAATTTTCATATGCCAAAAGTAATTGGAATATTGCACATTTCCTATATTACTATTGAGATGGCTCCTCGGGTGATGCATCAAATTGAATAAGTTTTTTTTTTTTTAGTACAAAGTTATTTTTTCTTCTTTGGGCTTACTGGCTATGTAATAGAGTTCTAAGCCTTTTGCTCTTGATCTAACTCAGTGAAGCTGTTGCAAAATTGCATGGCTTGTAGGCTTATAATATTTTTTTGATATATTTACATTATGAATATATTTTAAATTAAATCAAATAAAGATACATATTTATTTGCTTACTTTGGAAACAAGCTTTTATCATAAGCTTTAATCTATCCTTAAGCCAATATTGTTCTTTATAAATTGGATATTATAAACTAGTATAAATTAGATATTATAAACTAGTATAATAGCATTAGCCTTTCAGATTCATATATAATAGCATTATGCCTTTATATAGTTCGTATTCTACTTATAATTATGTTAATGTCTTTATACTATTTGTAAATGGTTTTTGTTAGTTTTGAAAATGGCTTCTACTGGAAGTTCTCCTGTTCTTTCTACTAGTACTACACCTGATGTCCCTGTGAGTGGAGCAGGAACATCTTCAAGAACTTATAGGACTGCTCTTGGAAGTAGGACTGATGTGGCTTGGAAACATGGTAGTTCGGTTGATGGTGGTACTAATAAAATTAAATGCAAATACTGTCAAAAGATTATACAAGGAGGTGTTTACCGAATGAAACATCATTTGGCTTGCACTCAAAAAGATGTTGGAATTTGCAAATATGTTCCTGAGGCAATCAAGAAAGAAATGTGGGACATTGTATGTGGTTTGCAAAAAAGATTAATGAAGAAATCAAGCATTGATGATGAGGATGAGGTTGTAGAAGTTGGTGAAAAAAGATCACATAATGAAGATAGTGAGAGCTCTAGGAATATCTTCAAGAAAAGAGGAGTAAGCAGCCAACCTACCATCAATAATATTTTCAAGAAGGGTTTAAGAGATGAAGCATGCCAAAAAATTGCTTCTTTTTTCTATAACAATGCCATACCATTCAATGTGGCACATAGTGTTGAATTTCAAGAGATGTTTGAAATGGTTGCGCGACATGGTATTGGATTTAAGCCCCCATCATACTATGAAATTAGAGAAAAATATTTGAAGAAACAATATTTGGAGACAATGCATAGTATTGAAAAACATAAAGCTTACTGGAAGGATATGGGTTGCACTATAATGACAGATGGTTGGACAGATAAACGAAGGAGGACACTTATAAACTTCTTAGTAAACAGCCCCAAAGGAACCGTGTTTTTGAAGTCAATTGATGCATCTCACATCACCAAAACAGCTGAAAAGATATTCCGCATGATTGATGAAATTGTTGAGGAGGTAGGAGAAGAAAATGTTGTCCAAATTGTGACGGACAACGCTGCGAACTATAAAGCAGCTGGATCATTGTTGATGGCAAGAAGGGAAAGGTTGTATTGGACACCTTGCGCAGCTCATTGTATTGACCTAATGTTGGAGGACTTTGAGAAGAAGTTGCAGGTTCATCATGAGACAATTGCAAAGGGAAGAAAAATTACTACATATATATATTCAAGGACTTCTTTAATTTCCATGTTGCAATTTCATACAAATGGAAAAGATTTGGTGAGGCCAGGCAAGACTCGCTTTGCCACGTCTTATCTAACTTTGGGGTGCCTTAATGACAACAAAGGAGCATTAATAAGGATGTTTACATCAGATCAATGGATATCTAGCAAGTTTGCAAAAACAAATGATGGAAAGTATATTGAAGATGTGGTTATGGATAGGGAGTTTTGGAAAAATGTTGTGACTTGTTTAAAGGGTGCTTTTCCCCTTATCAAAGTGCTTCGTTTGGTGGATTCGGATGAGAAGCCAGCCATGGGGTTCATTTATGATGAGATGATTAAGGCTAAGGAGAAAATTCAGAAGGCATTCAATGGTGTAGAAAGAAGGTGATTTGATTTTAAAATTTTGTATTTAAATTCTCTCTTTCATTTCTATTTTTATATTTTGTTTTTAACTTATGGTTGCTACATGGAACCTAATATAATTTTTTTTGTCATTCTTTACTCTTTAGTTATCAACCTTTATGTGATATCATTGACGCTAGATGGGACAATCAATTGATGAGGCCTTTGCATGCAGCAGGCTATTTCCTCAACCCTCAAATACAATATAGGCCAGGATTTCATGCTGATTGTGAAGTTAAAAATGGACTATATCAATGTTTAGAAAGGTTGGTAGGAAATGCTGAAAAAAGAAGAAAGATTGATGATCAAATGGATGATTTCAAGTTGCAATTAGGGAGATTTGGTTGTGAATTAGCCCAAGGTGGCATTTATTCAAAATCTCCAACACAATGGTGGGAATCATATGGGTTTGAGCATCCAGAGCTCCAATCATTTGCAATGCGTATCTTAAGCTTGACATGTAGTTCCTCTGGTTGTGAGAGGAATTGGAGTACCTTTGAGATGGTAGATTTTCTTTAATATGTAAATTTTAAATTTTCTTTGCCATATATTTAAAATGACAAAACTACTTGTTGTATATTAATTGGGTTTTTTTAGGTACACTCAAAAAGAAGAAACCGCCTGAAACAAAAGACAATGAATGACGTTGTGTTTGTGATGACAAATTCAAAGTTGGCTAGGAAGAAGCAAGTTAGAAAAATTGTTGAATATAACATTGATGATGTTTCATCCGAAGATGAATGGATTGTTGAAAATGAAGGAACTCCATCTAATGTTGAAGGTTTAGATGAAGACAATTTAGATTTCGAAATGGATGCTCTAATTGATGAAGACTTGGCTCAAGTTGGAGGAGAGGATGACATTGGTGTTGCTGGTGCCTCTATAGATGATATGGTGATTCCTGATTTTGAGTTTGACAATCAGGTTGATGGAAGAGGAAGAGAAGATGACATGCGTGATATAATTGAAGATCATGTGGAACATAATGTTTTTGATAATAATGATTTGAATGATTTATTAGCTTAGAGTGTGACACTTATTTAAATTAGAGTTGCTAATGAGCGGTACTGATTGTGACTATTTTGATTCAAATTATATTTGCATTTTGGACTATATTAAGGTTGTTTGCCTTTGTTTGATTGGTATTTGATGATAATGTTGGAAAACAATGTTGATTGATATTTGATTGGATTTGATAGTAATGTTCCCCTCAGTGATGGATTGATATTATATCCTTAATAACAATGTCGTACTGCTGGAAAATAGTGTTATTGGTATTGTATTGATATTTGATTTGTTTGTTGATTTTATAAATGGATTAGTATTTGATAAGTTTAGAGTTGTATTTGATGCAGCCTAAGGTTGCATGCAAATGTATATATATATATATATATATATATATATATATATATATTAATTTTATAATATCGGTAAAATCTACGTTTTGTATTACGATTTTACGTGTTACGATTTTACCTTCGCTTTCCGTTTCTAGTTAAAAACTCGTTTTTAACAACCTTGGGCCAGGCCCATAAAATTCATAAATGGTTCCTCTCATATGTAAAAGGGCAAAAAAGGAAAATAAAGGAAAGAGCAGGGATCAAATGGTCCAAGAAAAAAATCGAATGTGAGTGGGACCAGGGAAAGAATTCATGGGGCAGGATCATATAAATTTTTTTCATTTTCCTCGCATCTGACAAACAAAAGCCAATTGTTTTTTATTTTTATTATTTTGTTGGTCACGTCAATGCAAAGTGCAAACGATTAGCTTACCAAAAAAAATGCAAACGATTAGCCACATGCTTTTGAATTTTGACTATGAAGTAAAGACCGATTCCCCTAGGATTACGTATTCTATCACATAAATTTTATGGGTAAAGTGTGTGTCATTTTAAAGGATGTAAATTTTAAAATTATGTCATTTTAAAAGAAAGAAAGAGATAGATAAAGAAAGAGAGAGTTGATAAAAAAAAATAAAGGTGTGGGTCTCACCCCTTTATGAGAGTGAAAAGATATAAGTTATGTCATTTAAAAGGAAAAATATTTTTTCCATTATTTATTTACACGTATTTTACTTAACAGTATTTACTTTTTAATCGAAGACAGAAATCCTTCGTCCATTTATCATTTAAAATGGTGAGGGGTTTATATTCTTCGATTATTAGAAGCTTCGCGATCTTTTGATCGGTTATGACAATAAAAATCATGATGCTTCATGAATAAATAGTTTGTTTTCATGTTCTTTAACTATAATTTTTTTTTATTAATGAACCAAATTAAATTGTGAACTGTGATTTAGTTTGATTCAATTCGCAAGAACTCGTGCTTTATTTTATAAAATTTCCAAGGAATATGCTAATAAAATTGCTCTTACCTATTTCTAAACAATTAATTAAGTATAATTTGATTAGTTTCAACTGTTAGATATGACTAATATTTAGTATGTATACGACGATTCTTTTTGGGTATAGTTGTAGGTCTCAAATTTATTTTATTTTATTTTTTAAAAATTTGGACTTGTGCTCATAAATAGCTACCGTTGCTTAGGATTTCTAAGCCTATTATATTATTATTTTTTATAGACTGAGTACTTTGTTATGAGTACAATGAATATAATATATAGTTAAACATTGCTGGATATAATTCACACTAGGTGATTCAAGATAAATATGTGTCTTCATTAATTCTTCCTTATTTTGTTTTGTTTTGTAATTTTGTGTGCGATTGTTCCGTATCAATACCTACTTAATTTTAATTTGCAGTATTACATAATTCAGAAGACCTATTTAAAATAAGATAGGGATAAAAGTAAATTATAAACATAATTTCTACCTTTAAATTAAGGGTTTTATAATTCTCATTTAATATGAGAAGTTGAATTTTCCTACACCCTTCGATTTTCGTGTCAACGTGGATCCTACACATAATTTTTTCTAACATACAGGTCTCACATACTTTTTGTCTCTACAACATGAGAGTTCAATTCTCATGTTGAATGAGAAATATAAAATCCTTAAATTAATATATAAAGATTTTTTTAAATTTAAACCCATAAATTTTCAATTATAAAAGAAAAGTTTATTATTGCTACAAAACTCACCCTAATCATATATAACTTGATACAAACTTTTTATTAAGCACCGACATTTCAAAAACCTAACGTGTCTTATCCGATACTTCGACACTCCCCGACACTCTAACACACATTGTAGAGATTCAAAAAAAGGTTCAAAGGTTACATTGCGTTGCGTTTTTAGTTCCAATTATTAGACTCGTTAGATTACGATTACCATTTTTTTGAGTTTACAATAAGTATTTAGATATGTTATGTTTCTTTGCAAAATTGATGGGTATTATAAGTTTAATTTCATTTTTTTGTTAAATTATTGAGTATTAAATATAATATACATTACATAAATCAAAAATAATATTTAATATCAAAATATGTCCTAACGTGTCGAAATATAATATTTTTTAGAATTAACGTGTCAGAGTATCGTGTCGTGCCGTATTATGTCTCGTGTCCTGTATCAGAATGGTACCATAGCAATCTTTAATAGAAATAAAATCACTGGCATTTTTCTTTTAACGAAAAAACACAAATACGACTTGTTCCACTTATAAGATTCCATGGCCCAGCAAAAGGATCTAAAATAGATTGACGTAGGGGAAATGCCATTGGTATATTTTGATATGCAAGATTTATTGGGTTGGGCTTAGAAGAGGGGTGGATATGACTAATTCAAAAGGGGGTTGATGATGTTATGGCTAAAACCATATACCCAAAGGGAAGAAAAACACTTATTGGGGGGGCACAAAGACGTTTTCTTGCTCCTTCAACCGCGTGGAAGTTTCCAACTTTTCTAATTTCACTCGGCAAATCTCTCTTCTCATATCTCTTAACAATAAACAAACTATTGCATATATATTTATGTGAGGTCATTCTAAATGTACAAACACAAAAAATAAAGTACGAGGAGCTATGGAGAATCCTCCAACCGGTTTTCGGTTTTACCCAACAGAAGAAGAGTTAGTTGCTTTCTATCTACACAACCAGCTACAAGGTCAAACAAACGACATAAACAGAGTTATCCCAGTCATTGACATCAATGGCGTAGAGCCATGGCACCTTCCAAGTACAATAAATATAAAGTTTTTGTTACTCATTCATTCATGCATGTTTACTTTTCAAACCCAAATGTGTTTGCTAAAATGATTTGGTTTCTTGTGATTGCGTTGTTGCAGCACTTGCAGGGGAGCTGTGTCGTGGAGACAGAGAGCAATGGTTTTTCTTTTCACCAAGACAAGAGAGAGAAGCCAGGGGAGGCAGACCCAATAGAACAACACCTTGTGGGTATTGGAAGGCCACGGGTTCTCCTGGCCACGTTTACTCTTCTGACAACACTATCATTGGGATTAAGAAAACCATGGTGTTTTACCAAGGGAAAGCTCCTAGCGGAACCAAAACCAAATGGAAGATGCATGAGTACAAAGCCATTGATCACTCTCACCAATCCAACACAGCCCCTCCTAAGGTATATGTTTATGGAAAATAATTTTATCTTTTATATACATATAAAAATTGTGAGGGTTAGATGTTTTCTTTTACTCTTGTTTCTATTTATATGAGCTCCACACACTTATATTGTTTATGTATACAGGAGATAATTTTATTCCCTCTATATAGGGGTGTAAATAGGCTAGGCTTTCACATAAATAGGCCAAACTCCCTTAAAAAAACTATGTCTGACTTGGCCTGTTAGCCTATATAGGCCCCAAATTACAAGTCTGGTCTGATCTATATTTAAAAACTAAAAATCTTCGTCTAAGACCTATTAGCCTGATTAAGCCTATTAAACATTCAACAATTAAAAGAAAACTAAAATAATATTACTTTATTATGCAAAATTATTAAAAAAATAATTTTATTTATCTTATTTAAAATAAATAATATCATATAAGCCGAGCTATAGGCTTATGAGCCCAATATGTATAAAAAACCTATGACCTATTTTCTAAATATATTTTTTTAAAAGGCTAGGCCTATTCTGTTTTACTATTTGTAATAGGTCAAATCTGACCTAATATATGCTAGGTCGTAGACCCCTATAGACCGGCATAGCCCATTTACACACCTGCCTACAATATAAGAGACATTAAACTCATATAACCCAACCCCTTTTATGTTATCGTAGCATTTTGGTGTATATTTTTATAGTGGCTAGATATATTTACCACCAATAATATTTAGCACATTTACAACTAACTTAATTAATATTAATTTCCGTAAATTAACGGTTATAATTTGTTAAGTTTATTGGAAATTAATTAATTAATTAATAAGTGTGACTCATTAATTTCCAATAAACTATAGCCGTTAGATTAACAAAAATTAACAGTAAATATGTTAGTTGTAAAGATGATAAATATTTTTTTAATAAATATATCCTTCTTCATTTTTATATTATATTTTTCTAACACTTTATTTACACAAAGTCTATTGAACTTCAAGATAGACAATAGACACATCTTTTTACTTGTGTCAATAACGTGTCAATTTAATATAAAAACTTAAACGGTCAGTGAAGACTATATTGATAATTTTATATCATATATATTGTTTTTAATAGTTAAGGCACGAATTCAGCTTGTGTCGTATTTATGTCGTATCGGGAAGCTTTCGGTCATTTGATCGACGGCCACTAGAGACTTCAAGAGAGTTGCGTGTTGATGGGGACATAGGTGCTGCTTCAACAAGTGCTCAGCAAGCAGGGGTGGATGCATCAAGCTCCTCTGAAACTTGTCATTCAGGAGGAGGAGTTGTTGAAGGGTCAAGTGGTACAAATTGGAATGAAAATAACGGGGCTGAAGAACCTCTTTGGGAATGGGAACAGCTTAATTGGCTCTAACCTTTTGAGTCAAGACTACCAAAGACCATTTCATTGAGTGTAAACATGATCAATATTGTATTTTGTTTTAGGCATAGTCGGCGGGTTTCAGCTTTCCTTGATCTCATAGGGATATGTAACATTATCATCATATTTGTAATATTGAGGGGGAAATAAGTTAACGACGATGACCATTTTGTTACGTTTGGACAAAAAAAATTACCAGACTGTCACGCCAATAGTAAATTTTGTCAAAATATCACGCGGCATAATTTGCTACACAGTGTAGCGAATTACGTATGCAAGTAATTCGCTATACAGTATAGTGAAATATGCCACGTCAGAATCAAAAATGCCACATGTCAAATTTTGAGAAATTCGCGACCCTATGTAGCGAATTTTTCAAAATTTGACACGTGATATTTTTGGTTCTGTGCGTCCTCATGTGGCATATTTCGCTATACTGTGTAGCGAATTACATGCATACATAATTCGCTACACTGTGTAGCGAATTATGCCGCGATGCATTTTGGCAAAATTTACTGTTGGTGTGGCAGTCTGGTAATTTTTTTTGTCCAAACGTGACACTTTGGTCACTCTCCCAATAAGTTAGGTATATATAATAGAGGAAGGATATTCTTACGACCAAAATTTTCTACTACCAACTCACTACCTATCTAATCATCATTGGATCAACATTTTCTCTTTTTTCAAAAACTTTTTAGCATTCTCTCTCTTTGATTCAATGGTGATTAGATATGTAGTAAGTTAGTAGTAGAAAAATTTGGTAGTAACAATATCCTCCCTCTATGTAATAAGCTCCACGTAAAAAAAAGGAAGGTAGCTTTGCGTCTTGTCAGTTTGCTTTAATTAGTTTGTTTGTAGATGGCTTAGTCTTGTATTGAATATTAAATCAATCTCTTTTTCGTCCCTTTAACCTTTTTTGGCAAACTGCGGAGTTGAAATGAATTGACATGTACGTAAATGTTTCTTTCGCTATATTATATAGTTCATTCATATCCATAGTGAGAAACTTGGAAAGGATTTTCAAAGAGCATGCTTAAGTGGGTTCCGATTTCACAGGAATATCGGCAATAGTCAATGATCGTACGTTTTTATATTCATCTATTGAATATTGATAAATTAGTCAAATTCCCATTGCTTTCCCTACAGCTGGGATACAATGAGACGTGAATATTTAAGCAAAGATTTTCAAATGCATGTTCAATTGTTCGCATTAGCGCATTTTGTATAAAGTGTTTGCTGCTAAACGTATGTGTGGATTATGTCTAGAAATTAATCGCCTTATAAATAATTGAAGAAAATATGTATTAAGAATTGAGAAATTAGAAAATTAAAGTCCAACTGAAGTCCGCTTCCAGGACAAATAAAGGGTAGGAGCTGTCATCTGTTAACCAAAGTCCATGATGATTTACATGAGCTCCACCTAGAAAATTAAGTTAAGAATTATTTTCTTTTATAACCGTCAATGTCAAAATTGGTATTGTGACTTGAGCGTAGAGACCAACTTAACTCCGTCCTTATATATATTTACAATATTTTTATTTATAAACTACATTAAGTATAATCGATTATACTTCGATTAAAAATGTATAACCGATCATATTTAGTGTAATTTGTAAAAAAAAATTATAAATAGGTTTTGTCATTTAAAATGAAACTACTTCATTTTGTTGTATTTTGTCATTTTAAATGAAACTACGTCATTTTGTTGTATTTTATCATTTTTTTCTTTTTTATAAAATTAGGAGAAAAAAAATGGAGGAAAGAGAATGTGAAAATATACAAAAATGACGTAGTTTCATTAAAAATGATATAACTTTGTGTCATTTAAAATGATAACTATATATATATATATATATATATATATATATATATATATATATGAGATTAATGTTTCTTATGTTATAGAAAATAATTTTATCTCTTACACGCACATAAAAGTATGAGGGGCCATGTGGATCCCTATGTGAAGATAAGAGACAGAAAAATAAAATATGGGCCCACACACTTTTATGATTATATGTGGAGATAAAATCATCTCCTATAATATGAGAAACACTAAACCATATATATGCTTAGCCTCATTCATCTTCGATGCAAGAGCGCTGATCAGTGAGCTATTATGCACTTTCAAATGTGTTTGCTTTTAAGCAAACCTCTTGGTTGTCTATGCACCACTTTTAAAATCATTGAGCAGTCATTCTTGGTTGTCTCTACATCCCTCTTGACGATGAGAATTATCCCTCATCATCTCATGGGCCGACTTTGACCCTTGTTATTTGAAAGTCATATCTAGTATTTAGGGTTTGCCTTGATATGGTACCGCTTTCGTGTGGCTCGCACTGAAACAATGTTTTACTGCTATATGGCTAATCAATTATTACAGCTCAACACATCTCAGGAAGAGCTAGCTAGCTTTGGATTAGGGGTAAAAATGTGTGTTGTGTGTGCGAAATTAAAAATATAAATAAATCTAAGATGCTCATTTTTATTTAATCGATTATAAAGCTATTTTAAAAGCAACAATTCTGAAATTTAATTTTTTAGTAAAAAGTTCAAAAGTTCCCCTCTGGTTTTACTTTGAATCATTTGTCATGCCCTACTTTTTTCTAATCAATTACCCCCTTATGATTTTTTTCCATTCGAACTAATCTTTGACACTATTATAAACTAAATGAATCTACCTATTTTACCCTTCTTAGAAGAAGAAAATAGAGTGGGGACAAAAAAAAAAGAAGAAATCAAATATGATGGAAAATTACAATACTTACATAGAAAAGACTAAAAATAAAAAATGGAAATAGAAGAAAAAAAATCAAATATGCCTAAATAAAAAGAAAGAAAATAGATTGAGGATAAAAAGAAAAAGGAAAAATAAGATCAAATA
This sequence comes from Gastrolobium villosum, assembly GCA_032173675.1. Classification (NCBI taxonomy): domain Eukaryota; kingdom Viridiplantae; phylum Streptophyta; class Magnoliopsida; order Fabales; family Fabaceae; genus Gastrolobium; species Gastrolobium villosum. Next base: position 17,702 of record JAVKPL010007420.1, read on the forward strand.
TGTTGAAAACTTACAACAATAAAAGAAAAGACCAACAGTCAAAAAATAAAATAGTCTAAATAAAAAATGAAAAGAAAATAGACTAAAGACAAAAAGGAAATAGAAGAAAAAATAAGACCAAATATGTTGAAAATTTACAACACTGATTTCTTTTTCTTTTATTTATATTTTGTTTTATTTGTACTTCCATTTTTTTAACATGGTAGAAAGGACTAAAAAGTAAAAAAATAAATAGAAAAAAGACTAAACATATCTAAATAAAGAAAATAGATCGAGGATAAAAAAGAAAAAAAAAGAAGAAGAAAAAATAAAATTAAATATATTAGAAACTTATTTCAGTTTTTTTTTTTTATTTTTTGTCTTATTTTTTCTAAGGGAAGGTTATAGTTACAACTTTTTTTTACAATCATATCTTATCACCGTTGATTTTCGCCAATCAACGGTTATTATTTATTGTGAATTAATAATTAATTAATGAGTTTAATTTGCTAAAATGATAACCGTTAATTGGCGAAAATCAACAGTGATAAGATATTGTTGTAAGAGATTGTATAAAAAAAAAGTTATAACTATAACCTCCTCATTTTTTCTATTTATTTTTCAGTCTATTTTTCAATTTTTTTTATTTAGACTATTTTCATTATTTTTAATTTTAGTCTTTTCTATCGTTATAAGTTTTGAACACAATTGATCTTATTTTTTTTTTTATTTATTTTCTTAATCTATTTTCTTTTTGATTAAGACATATTTTATCTACTAGTATTTTAACACGTGCGATGCATGTGGTTATGATGGAATGATTTTTATTATATGTTGATATAAATATTATACACTTAAGATTGTAAAATACATAAAAATAAATTTTGAAAGTGTAACAGCCCGTTGTACACCGGTATTGTTAACATTAATTATGATATTAAGCGCAGTTACAATCATAGCAGTTCATTTATAAAAATGCGAGTAAACTTTTTCTGATTATTACGCGAACAGTTAAAACATAAAAAGCGTAATAATTAAAAGCTGTGATCGCAACTGTAACACTAGCGGAAGACTTACTTAACTTGTTTGTACACTTTAATCTACTACATATAAGACACTAAGGGGTTCCATAAACCCACTTAGCCAATTCTTCACTTTTACGTTTTTACCACTTAACTGGACTTGCTAATTTGTTTTTCTACGAACACAAAATAAAAATCCGAACTTAAACTCCAGGTTATCTTTTTTCCTTATTCAATTACCTTTCTAGCAAGCTATCACGCACTCGATTCCGAGCTCGTGAGCTCCGGTTATCGCCGTTTGAAGTTGGACAAACAACATTGCCTACCAACTCCAAAATAGCCTAAAACCTCCAATCTTCATTGAATAAACTGTACCTAACCGCCTATCCAATGACTCTCAAACTTTTATACCATAAACTAGACACCTCAAACTTCGATTTGATATATCGTATGCTTAATTTGACCAAGTAACGAAGCGGGAATTAATTTCTCAAAACTACCTCAAATCTGCCAACAAAAACAGGGCAGAACAGGGCAGTGTGTTACAACAACCCCCATGGGCTGCGCACACCACCAATGAACCTAAGCTTTTGACACAACGTAGGGGACATCTTAAGCTTCAAAATGGCGTATGGCACGTCCCAATCGGACCACTATGGAGAGAGATACGCTCCTCCAAAGTTCACCCAAAAACTGCCAATTCTACAGAAAATTCGCGAGAGTTTCCTTTGTATTTCCTAAAATTCCCAAATTTGCATAACCTGTTTATCACCACTAATACACCTGAAATCCAGCAAAAACCAATGGGTGGCACACACAAGGTCCAACAACGCCTTGGGGCACTTACAACCCAATCCAATAAACACTTAAAACATAAACATTTTCATGCGTAAACCATAATGCAAGTAATCATAAACCTACAATAGGCCTAAAGCCCTTCCATCACATTACATACATCCATGGTACATTTACAATACTGGATTACAATTACATTTTCAACTTTAACTTTAAACTACAAATATTTACATATTACAACATCACTTGCCAAATACATTCATAACTAAAATGACATGAAACTAAACTTAGCCAAAATAACATGAACATAATGCTAATGGACTCCTCCTACATACATATACATGTTCATGCTCTAAGTCTAGCCTGGGCCAAATGGCCACCAAAAAGTACACCATACACCACCGCTCCACTCGTCATCATGCGGGCTTCTTGCCCGCTGCTCCGTGTCCACTGGTACATCCTGAAATAAATGCCCCGAGACGGGGTGAGATATACGGATATATCTCAGTAACCAAGAGGTTCTGGAGAAAACTCCACCCAATGGTTCACTTCGATGTATACAAATAGCATAAAAATAACACCACTGTTATAAAACGGGATAAAGCAAGAGATTTAGAGAAAGGGGAATTATATCAGAACAACTACGACATGCGGGATGGTAGCTACCAATACCGCGCCATGTCCTCGGCTATACGCCTATGGGTACTACCCCTGGCGTGTTCATAGAACAACCCACCAAGGTACCCCTTCCAACCATATACACCAGAGACAACCTAGTGTGCTCCTATCCGGATAACACACCACGACCCTGGGTCAACTGGAACTCCCTCTCGGAGACCTATCCAGTGGCAGTCCGGAAACACTTGCCCGAAGACTAAAAATATCTACTGGCCAGAGATCTGGTACATAAGTACCCACTGTGATAATGCACATGCATGCTTATGCTGTTCTACACTACCCATACACATTTCCTACCATTGCATCAACTAGCAAGGTGGAACACAAAAGGGGAACAAGCCCCAGTACCAAGAGGTTACCTTTCTTTTTATCCGTCCACTGAGCTCTGCAGAAACTCCACTCATAGCTTGATACACAGGGAACACCTCAATCCACTTGATCCAGGACCAAGGGCAATCCACTGTTTCACTGTTCTAAGTTTATATCCACGTACGAAAACCTGTACAACCATGCACAGCCGTCAGTTTCAGTCAAAATACGTCAAAACGCGAAAACGTCAGATTTCCTCTCCCCTCCACTAAGGGTTCGGCCTACATAGTGTTATTTTGGGTTTTATTTTTCTAAATTTTTTTTCTCATTTTATTTCACTTACTTAGGTTACCCAAAGGCTAGTTCACTCGCCGTTTTTCGGTTTTATGACTTTTACGCAACATTTTGCGAAATATTGCACTTTAGGCACATTTTGCCACTTTCAACACTTATTATTTTTACATTGATTCTTCCACATGCCAATCACCACACAACCCATCTAATAACTTTTCCATTACACAACACAACACCAAAGTGTTCTAAAACATCAATTTGCCCAATTATACATAAATGGTCGAATCTTGGTTATCCAAACCAAGGATTTCCACTCAATTCTTATGGTCCACCACTCACATAATCACTTCATAATATCATATAATCACACTACAATTCACTATATCACACATTAACACAAAACTCAAAAATTCCATTTCATGCATCAATTTTTTTCTAAGTTAAAAATCCATTTTTCCGCTTAAAATTTTCATTGCATTTCTAGCATTAATACATCATTCTAAGACATTATCATCTAATAGACATTTTCCATTTGAGCTCTCTAACACCACATATCACAAAATCCCTCTTTAGGGGCAATTATCACAACTCAAAATTTAACCAATGAAATATCGAAATAACTTACCCAATTGCACGGTATATGACTCCACCTAAGTATACTCCACCATTGGAGCATTTAAAATCAACATGACCCCACTTTTTGCATGAAAACCGTGGCCTATATAGTGGTAGATCTCCCCCCACGCTCAATTTCAAGACTCAATAATGGTACCAATGGGTTCAGGAGGTGTTTTCCATCAAGATTCAACACAAACTTTGTTGAATTTGGTTGAGAATTGGTTGGCTTGTGAGAAAGAAGAAATTTGTGCACAATGGAGGCCAAGGGGCTGTGTTTTGCGGCTGGGAGGAGAAGAAGACCGAGGAAAATGAAGGTGAACAGGGCTTTCCAAGTGATTTTATTAACTTTAACTGGGTACCGGATCCCACGTAATTTAAAACTCACCCGAATTTCCCTCCGGTCATCACTAAAATTCACAATTTAAAAACCTAATGAGAAATTATAATTTTCCATCTTAACAAAATCCTTTAATTTTACTCTTTCAGATAAAAATTTGGAGCTTTCCGGTTGTTTGGAAAAACACTGCTTTAAGGTACAGCGCGCTCCGTTGACAAACTTCCACAAATTGACTTAAATCCCTCAAATATTATCAGAAATCATATTTCCTATTTCTATAGACCATTTAAAATCAATATTTGAAACCTAGAGCTCAAAATTCCACTGGCACGTTTTACGGTGCAATCTGACTGCGGTATTTTTACCCGCTAAAAATACTATTCACTGATTTTTCTGAAACTTCCCTATCCACTCAATTTTTCGTTCTGAATCCATTTCCAGACTTATTTTTATCATCTAAGACCTCCTGCTCACTTTTTACCTTCCTAGGGTTGCGTGTTGGCTAATTACCTTTTTGCCCTTTCTTTGTATTTTGGCCTATTCTTTGGGATTTTCACTAATCCTTCACCTAATTTCTCACTTAACACTTTAATTACTTATTTTAGAATTGTGAGGTGTTATAGAAAGATTGTAAAATACATAAAAATAAATTTTCAAAGAAATATGAATATAATAAATATTATTACATTTAATTAGAAGTCTAAAGACTCATATATTAAAGTCAAATCTTTTGATACACTTATTCGTAAACAACATTGTTAGTTTTTTTTACTTGAATTTTCATTTTCATCTAAAATTAAAATCTTCAAACCATTCCTATGTTTTACTCTAGAAACAACAACATATAGTTGTCCATGAGTAAAAATATTTAATCAGAATATCTTGATAGTTCCTCAAACTTTGCCACATATTTACCAATAATCATGTTTTTGTGTTTCAGTTCAAAGAATTATATTTCTTTCCTATTTCTTACATTTCATGGTAAATATTTTTTGAAAAGGCACATTTAAATGTTGTCCAAGAAATCTCTGTTTCTTGGCTTGGAAAATATCTCTTGATATTTGTCCACCAATGTTCTGCTTCTCTAATCAACACATATGTGGCAAGATTTACCAATTATATTGAGTAAAAAAAAATTTATCCGATCAATCCAATTGATTGTTTTCCTAATTTTAGCAAATCAATCTAATTAATCGAGTTCCTTAATTTGGTGAATCAATTTAATTAATTAGTTTCTTTAATTTTCTCAATTGTTATCAAATCTAATTTCATAGTTATATTTAAATTCAAATTTCAAATTAGAATTCAAATTATTTTATTAATTTTATTATTTTGTGTGTGACCCATATAATTTAAATTTTTTAAAAAACTTGCTTAAGATAGAGAGTTTACACTTTACCCTCTTCAAAAGAATCTACATTATTATATGAAGTACATGTGACAAAGCTTTTAGCAGAATGACTCTGAATTATAAGACAGTATAGATTTTTCCTCTATTTTTTTTTTTACTATTAGTTTTTTCTGTAAGTGTTGTAAGTTTTCAAAACATTTGATCTTAATTTTTAGTCATTACTCTATTTTCTTCTTGTAAAAAGGATAAAATAGGTATATTAGTTAAAATTCTATCCGTTTTAATGAGAAATTCACATGGAAAAACTATAGAGGATAAATGGTTAAAAAAATGATAAATAATTCAAAGTAAAACCACATTGAAATTTTCTGAAATTTCTTTTTTTTATAACAATTTTCTCAATTTTTTAATATTGCAATCAAAGTATGTTTAGAATAGCGGTTACTTTTTTTTTACCGTAACTAACTATTGGATTTATTATATGCTTTACATAGGTTTTATCAATGTCATTATCATATCTTAACTATTGATTTCACTAATCAAGTTTATTAATTAATTATTAATGATAAAACATTTATCCACAGAAATCAATAATTAAAATATCATATATATAGCCATTGTTTTGGCAGTAACATCAGAATTTAAATTTACATGCCAATGATGCCATATTCTTTGCATGGTTTCAAATGAAGCGCAATTAAAACGTAAATCACATTTAATAAGCATTGATTTAGATCAATTTTGAAAATTTATTTTAAACATGAATTGCTGAATGCAGAAAAATTTAATTCCATGAGACTGTGAAAGGTATAGGAATTCGATTCCCGATGGCGATTCTGTACGCATTGGTGGCGAGAGGCACGGTGGTGCTGGCGGAATTCGGCGCCGTCACCGGCAACACCGGCGCCGTGGCTCGCCGGATACTGGAGAAGCTGCCGGGAGAGGCCGACTCCAGACTTTGCTTCTCTCAGGATCGCTACGTCTTTCACATTCTCCGATCCGATGGCGTCACCTACCTATGCATGACCAACGACACCTTCGGAAGTGAGTATTTCTTCTTCTTCTTCCGTTTCCTCATGATTCCGATTCGTGACTTTGTTTATTCAGATTATTATTGTTGCAACTGGTTCGAAGTGCAAAACGTTTAGTTCAGTAGGTATTGGAATGCAAGTGTGGCTGTAATGATTAGTGTTGAAGAACAAGTAATAAATTGACATTTTTGCATTTTGATTAGAAAAGTAGTAAATGGATAAAAAATTTAATTTGTGTTTGTGTAGATTAAAAAATAAAATAAAAGAAGTTTGTGAATGTAACACTTTTTTCATATTTGCTTCTGTGTCAATTCATCAATTGTGAAATTTAATTACTGTGCAGATAAATGTTCTTCAAAGTCATTTGCTACTTGTAATGAATGTTAGGGACTAGCGTTCTCTTTGATAGCTAGAATAAGTTCCGTGGACCTTCAGTAACTACAGGATCCATGCAATTTTTCAAAACATGCTCCATTTTCTGTAGGTGATGTGGTATCAGACCTCCAAAAGGACCAAAACAGAAACAGTCTGTCCCTACTTTGACTGAAAATATTAGGATGCCAAAGAACCTAGCAAAACTTATTCTCAATATGTAAACTGTTTTTTAGGGGCATGCAAATGGTGAATAAAGTTGTGCTAGAGTTGTTTGATTAAACCACACATCTTTTTTTTTCTATGTAATAGCACAACTTCAGCTTCACACACGTGACAATATTGAATTTCAAGTCAAAAGGCGTTATCCTTATTTCCAAGTATATGTATATATATATATATAGTCCAGCGATCAATATTTCTTCGGTTAGAGTGGTTCATCATCGTTTGGGTTATTCACCAGAACATTTTGGGAATTTGCTAGTTTAATTCTAGCTCCTTCCACCTTAGTTTATATTTTTTAGATCATTGCAGCTCTTCTTATTTATCTGAAGCTAATTGATGAAACAAACATTGTGTAATATTTGGTAATGATGAACTGAAACCTCCTATCAGGAATTGTCCACGTTTATGATGTTCCTTTTTCTCTTTATCCAGGGAGAATCTCTTTCTCGTACTTGGAAGATATCCAAATGAGGTTTATGAAGAACTACAGTAGAGTGGCCCACTACGCACCAGCGTACGCAATGAATGATGAGTTTTCAAGGGTTTTGCATAAGCAAATGGAATTTTTTTCTAGTAATCCTAATGCTGATACCCTCAATCGTGTGAGGGGTGAAGTTGGTGAGGTAAGTGTATTTCAAAGCAAACACATCCACCCCACCCACACATTGCTTTGTCATGCATCATCACCATTTTATGTATCTGGCACAAAGATAGTTGAATGTGTGCTTCAGTTTATTTAATGAGTACCTTATTTTCTGCTGGTATGTTTCCGCTCTATCCCTTGCTCCTATTTTAGGTATGGACTGTAAGTGACAGATTAACTAGGGTAATATATAATCTGGTTTGTGGGACCATTAAAAAAGAAGAAGAAAAAGAAAAAGAAAATTGTATTCTGATTTATCTATATTTGTTTTCCCCCCCCTCAATTTGTACTTTCAGCAAAAATGTCATGATATGAGTTATTATAGGATTTACCCTTGATAGAAATCTGGTAAATTAAGCAGACATTGACACATTGTGTACCTCTTGCCTTGAAAGGTTCCATTTCTTTCTACGGACTAAGGAGCATGGTTTTTTTACAAGGTTGTAATGGCGAGAGAGGCTGTCCTGGCTAAGCTATATGGCTTTTTTTGTACTGGAAATCATTATATTTTGCTTACTTTACAGACATGTTTCTAAAGAGACTATCGGTTTTCAAGTTGTATAGATGCTATTCTATTTTTAAGTTTATTGAATAGACGTTTCCTATGATATTATCGTATGTATAAGACAATTTAAATCCCTTCACATAGTTGGTGACATTATAACTTTCAATCTGTCCCACAGATACGCACTATCATGGTAGAAAATATTGAGAAAATATTGGAGAGAGGTGAGCGGATTGAGCTTCTTGTTGATAAGGCAGCAACAATGCAGGACAGTGCATTTCACTTTAGGAAAGAGTCCAAGCGCCTTCGAAGAGCCATATGGATGAAAAATGCCAAACTCTTGTATGTAAATTTTCTTCCTTATATGTATAATGTAAAGTATTCATTTTAGATTTATTGTTTGCAACAAAAGTCCTGGCATTTTGCCTTTCTTCTTCTATCCTTGTCTTAATTTATATTTTGGTCTTTGACAGGGCGCTATTGACATGCTTGATTGTTCTCTTTCTTTACTTAATAATTGCTGCTTGTTGTGGAGGCATGAGTCTACCGTCCTGCAGATCCTGATTGACACACTTGCTGGTTTATTTATCTGCTGAGCTTGGCAATTATCACGATGGTTCATGTCAAATATTGGTCTTCCAGATTCAAATTTATGTGTTGACTGGGAGGGTATGATAAAAGTTCCACAAACAGTGGCATATTTCCTTTCTTATGTCGTTTTTGGTTCAGTATTATAAAAGTATATGCTTGAGCCTGATAAGGTTTTATCTTATGATTAAGAGTCATCCTTTTGTAAATATCTGGATTTTACCATACTTAACATCATCTATGTTTAGTTTATTTTTCTTGCTTAATTTTTTGCATATTACTTGTAAGCATAATATACACGATGATAGCTGAAGATGAGTGGTTTGGTAAAATGGACTAAGTTGGTTCATGCCACGCCACAAGGACGTTGTGTCAAGATTGATTATTATCTCAAATATAAAACAAAATAAAATTATAATTTGCAGAGCCAGGAGAATGAAGAATGTCCACAATTGGGAAAGGAGGTTGGAATTACGGTCCATCCTCCTCCCATCGCAGAAAAATCAACATTTGCTTACCAAATCTTTCATAGAACTCCCTCATGGAACGTGAAAATATTGAAATGGAGAAAATAACAGAGCTGTCGACAAATTATCTGGCCACCTAACACCGGTGATGTGCAGCGCTTTCTGCCATAAATCTGTTGCAACCCCCACCCCCCCCCCCCCCCCCCCCAAATTAATACAGCAAAATTGAAATTCTTACATCATATCTGATATTTATGATATCAGTATGACAAAATATTTGGCACTTGTCAAACACAAACACACCTTATACAAGAAACTCTTCACATGCATGTTTGTAGGAGATAAATGTAATTTTACAATGTACAACACAATTCTACATATATTTAATGTTAAACGGCGTGTCTATATCTATATACTGATTACTGACTCATCAATATTGCTATAAAATTCAATTTAAAACTTGCGCCAGAAACTAATGGGAAAGCATCATGTGTAGGCGTGTCACTTTAAGATTCCTATTTGTCTTCATGTTCCAGTTGCCAAACTTAGTTTACTAAATACAACAAATTAGCTTCCTCCTTTCTGCATATAGTTTCTTTATACATTTTTCAATCACTTAGACTCAGAGAAACAGAGAGGGAGAGAGACCATGGGCACCCATTTCATGTTATTTTCCCCACCGCCTCCGACCAAGATTCCTCAACTCCTCCGCTCAGCCACACCTTCATTCCCTCTTCCCAAAAACCATTACAGAACATCATCTTCAACTTCAAGAAAGATTCTCAGCAGCAACAGGATCAACAACACCAGCAAGTTTGGAAATTTCCTGGACTTAAAGCCTGAGTACCAACCCGAGGCCTTAGATTTCGACCTTCCATGGTGTCACCCATCTGATCGTGCTCGTTTCGAAGTGATCATCATCGGTGCTGGGCCTGCAGGCATTCGCCTGGCAGAGCAAGTTTCCTGCTATGGAATTAAGGTTTGTTGTGTTGATCCTGATCCTCTCTCTTTGTGGCCTAACAACTATGGTGTGTGGGTAGATGAGTTTGAGAATCTTGGGCTTGAGGATTGCTTGGATAAAACATGGCCTATGGCTTGCGTGTATATTAATGATAGCAAGACCAAGTATTTGGACCGTTGTTATGGCAGGGTTAGTAGGAAGAAGCTGAAAAGGAAATTGATTGAAGGGTGTGTCTCCAATGGGGTTAGATTTTACAAGGCAAAGGCAATGCAAATTGAGCACAAGGAGTTCGAGTCTTCAGTTCTGTGTGATGATGGGACTAAACTGAAGGGGAGTTTGATTGTTGATGCAAGTGGATTTGGTAGTAATTTTATAGAGTATGACAAGGTGAGAAACTATGGTTGTCAGATTGCTCATGGTATTTTGGCTCAAGTGGATGATCACCCTTTTGATTTGGATAAGATGGTTTTGATGGATTGGAGGGATTCCCATTTGGGAAATGAGCCCTACCTGAGAGCTACCAATTCCAGGTTTCCTACTTTCTTGTATGCAATGCCATTTAATTCCAACCTGATATTTCTTGAAGAAACTTCCCTTGTTAGCCGTCCAGTGTTGTCTTACATGGAGGTGAAGAGGAGGATGGTTGCAAGGTTAAGGCATTTGGGCATTAGAGTGAACAGGATATTGGAAGTTGAGAAGTGTTTGATTCCAATGGGAGGACCTCTACCCCGGATACCCCAAAATATAATGGCCATTGGTGGGACTTCTGGGGTAGTCCACCCTTCAACTGGGTACATGGTGGCTCGAACTATGACTTTGGCTCCTATTGTAGCTGCTGCCATTGCTGAGTGCCTTGGCTCCACCAGAATGATCAGAGGGAAACAGCTTTATGCCAGAGTTTGGAATAGCATGTGGCCTATAGAGAGCAGACTCAACAGGGAATTTTACTCTTTCGGAATGGAGACTCTTTTGAAGCTTGATTTGGATGGAACCAAGCGTTTCTTTGATGCATTTTTTGACTTAAAACCTTATTACTGGCAAGGATTCCTCTCTTCAAGGTTGACTTTTAAGGAGCTTGCTTGGTTAAGCATGTCACTCTTTGGACATGCCTCAAATCCATCCAGGTTTGATATTGTCACAAAGTGTCCTGTACCATTGGCTAAAATGATGGGCAATATCGCTTTGGAATCCATTGGATGATGGAAGGTTGTGAAATGCCTGTACAAGTTTCTTTCTTTTTTTCCCTCGTAGCTGAACCTGCATATTGATTTGTTGAATTATCATTAATCTGATAATTTAGCTGCTAAAAATTATTTCAGTTCAGGTTAATGTGAATCCTTATGCAAATAATAATCTGATTCTTTTATATCTCTGGCTATAGTTCACTGTTCCATGTTATAATTGAAGTTTTCCCTTTCTATAACATTAGTCTCTCTTTTTTTTGGTAGGAATAATTTAATACAAAAGAGATAACCTTATATTCTGCTAAATC
>JAVKPL010007421.1:0-5000 GCA_032173675.1 Gastrolobium villosum
AGAAGCGCGTGCGTCCCACCGTAAAGGGCAGAGGAAGCGACCACGTGATCGCCGCTGCTGCAAAGGTGCATCAGGACGGAGGAGATGGCGGACATGCCGCTCGCGGTGCAGTACGCGGCCTCCGTGCCTTCGAGCGCCGCCATCTGACGGCTGAGGTTGAGGACGGTTGGGTTGAAGTGACGGCTGTAGATGAAGAAGTCGCGTTCGGGACCGAGTTCTCCGGCGAACATGCGGCGGAGGGTTTCCGGTTCCATTACGGTGAATGTGGCGGAGGCTTCGATTGACATGTTAACGCCGCCGTGCTCGCCGAATTCGTGGCGCGCGCTGGCCAATGCGGCGGCGGGGTCCATATCGGCGCTCCATGGGGTTAACTTCTTTGCTGCGTCGCTGTTGGTCTCAACGACGATGTCGTTTAGCAAGTCAGCCATGTGAGGATGGATGGGAATGAGAGACAGAGAAAAAGAGAGAAAGATTGGTTGGGAGCTTCGGAAATGAATGAAGGAAACGACACTCACTCTCCTCCCTATTTATCATAGTTCTTCCGTTGAAATTTGTATTTCGTTTTTATTTTTAACTTTTTTGTACGCTGTGAATCTGGACGGAATATTTGCGCCAAACGGCCTGCGAATCTAGTCATTTATTAGGTTTATGCATTTTATTTAATTTTAGTTAATAGGTTTATACATTTTAGCTAAGCTAGTCATAAAGTTTTCTTTTTCTTCTTGCAGAGAGTTGGTGCCAGTTAACGGTCATTTATTATTTTATTTTTGCTTTCCCTTTTCCACCAAAAAAAAAAAGTCATTTATATTATTTTATATACACAAAATTCTATATAATAAATAATGGTTTTTTTTTTCTCATGTTTCTCATATTATAAATACAACAAGTTATGAAATTTATCACTTATTAAAAACAAAAAATATAAAAATAAGAGGAAAGCTATATTTATAATTTTTTTTTACAATATCTTATGACCATATCTTAACATCGTTGATTTCCACCAATCAATAGTTAGAATTTTCGCAAATTAAATTCATTAACTAATTATTAATTTATAATAAATGATAACCGTTAATTGTCGGAAATCAACGGTGTTAAGATATTATTGTAAGAGATTGTAAAAAAAATTGTAAATATAATCTTCCTAAAAAAAATAAAATGAAATTCCAATGCTTCATAATATGAGAAAATAATTTCTTATTGCATGAAAAAATAATTTTTCAACAATAATCTAGTTATCTCAAAACAAGAGAAAAACAAACTGTCAGTCCATCTAGATTACATTGAGTTGAACTTGATCCGATAGCAATTTGGATCAGGAATGGATGTGGTAAAGAGATATCTCTGCGTAATACTTGAACGAGATTCTTAGCTTCTACAGGAGTTTGGAGCTGGGTTGTTTTGACTAATTGGGATAAATATGTAGTACTTGTAAGACAGTTTAATATTTAAGTAAATACTTCATCAATAAACTTCAGTGATTATAGAAAATATAACGATAGATGGGTTTAAGTATTTGTTATATGCGTTTTATTTTTGTTATGTTACATGATGTAACATAACCTTCCTATACACAATTTTATGTGGGTCCAATTTCTTGATTTTCTCTCTTTTTTTTTCTCTCTCCTCTCTCTTCTCAAATGTGTGGATATGTTTGTTATGTTATATATGTAACATAACAATCATAAAACCCTTGTTATATAGTAGTTGATTGTCTTATTTATGTCCAAAATATCTATTTGAAAACCTCCAAGAGTAGTTCAGTTGGCAACTGAGCTCCCAAGGGTTTGCTTGAGTCAGGGTTCAAAACCTGCCTCAAACAAATTCTTGTAAAATCTTTGGGGGCCAGAGAAGGAAAGTGTCTCCTTCTCGGTTGGGGGATTAGTCTCATCCTTCCTCCGGTAGCGAAGCTCAATGCACTGTTGGAATTTATATATATATATATATATATATATATATATATATATATATAAATTGTGTAGACAATCTATTGGTTATGAATAAGAAGTTTGGTAGTGAAAGGGTGTGTCTTTTCATCGACGAACGGATGTGTCGTTTCATCCGAACGGATGTGTCGTTTCATCCGAACGGATGTTTCGTTTCATCCGAACAGACATGTTGTTTCATCCGAACGAACATGTTGTTTCATCCTAACAGACATGTTGTTTCATCCTTGAATGAGTGTCTTTTCGTGTTGAACGAATGTGTCTTTTCGTGTCCAACGGATGTGTTGTTTCGTCGACGGAAAGGTGCATTTTCAGAAAATGGTACCACAATTTTTCTGCACTTAAACTCTGCCAGAATTTTTCTCCTTCCGGTTTGCATATTCCTGTTCATACTCCGGTGTGATTTCCTCTGGCATATTGTTGTGTTCGTTTGGGTTGTTGAGTGGTAGTGGCACCACTCTTCAGACGAAATCCGTTCTATCCTGGGAGACAAGTGTCCATCAACCTTAGGCATCAGTGAGGGGGCAAATTGTCTTAAGGAGACACGTTTTGTGGGCTCGGATTTAATCCTCTACTGCATACATTCTTCTGTCTAATTTTGTATTCTGACTACAAATAAGTCTGTTCTTATTTTTATTATTGTACAGTGATAACTCTGATGATCTACCCCTTTTGTTCAATACATGGGTTCAAGGCTATAGTGATTTAATATCACCCTCTGTCTTCTTCAATAACATGCATCCGCTGTTCCAATGAGGGGCTAGCCTACAGGGCCGTACCCCGAGGACAAGGTGACCGGAGGAGGTTGAATGGGGATACCTCCGGGTTATACCATATATATATATATATATATATATATATATATATATATATATATATATATATATATATTTGAAAACTATCACTTCTAGGTGTAATTAGAACCAGTCTATCGGCTTTTTGACCTATTTAGAATTTTTACCCCTTTAATTTATCAATTTGGTATTTGTTTAAGGGTTTATCATCTATCATTTAACATGACCAAATTTTTTTTCTACACACACAACATTTTGTGGGGCCAACAGCAAAAAAAAAAACTTCGACACGCAAAACGAATCTCTATAACATAACACAATCACTTTTCCTACAACATAACTCTTATAAAACCCTTTGTTTAATGGTATTTATCAAAGGGAGTCATTTAGTGACGCGAAGGGGACCCAGCGTCACTGAGTGCTACTACCCTCCTCTGCGTCACTCACATTTTTTAATTTATTTTATTTTATTTTTTCAATTGAGTGACGCCCCCTCCTCTGGGGCACTCACAAGATTGTGCCAAGTGGCACAATCTCATTAGTCTCGTTACAGTAAAATTTCAAAAAACCATAACTTTTAAGTCGGGTATCCAAATTAGATGATTTTTTTTATTTCACATAAATTTTCGAGATCTACGCAATGATACCTCATTTGATATATTTTATCTTCCATTAACATAGTTCAAATTTGCAACACTAGTTCCATTTTTTTTTACAGATTTGAACTATGTTTGTAAGATATAAAATATGTCAAATGAGGCGTTATTGCGTAGATCTCGAAAAGTTATGTGAGATAAAAAAAATATCTGATTTGGATACCCGAGTCAAAAGTTATGGTTTCCCGAAATTTTACGATAACGGGACTAATGAGATTGTGCCACTTAGCACAATCCTGTGAGTTCCCCAGGGGAGGGGACGTCACTCAATTGAAAAAAAAAATGATACGGGGAATGTTAGAGGCATTCAGTGATGCTGATCACTAAATGACTCACATTGGTAAATATCGTGAACCAAATATTAAATTGATAAATTAAAACATAAAAAAAATCCCAATTAGTCAAAGAGTTGATATCTATCCCTCTAATAATATAGGGGTGTTTGGTTCGGGAGAAAAAAAATTCGCTAAGGAAATAGAATTAATAGGGAAATTGTTGGGAAGTGATTTTAGTAGGAAAGTTTGAAAAAAATTATTTGGTATGCTGAAATATTACTGGGGAAATTTGGTCAAATTTTTTGAGTATATGTTTGGATAAAGGTAAAATATTGATGGAAAAATTGATTAAAAATACTAAACTACCCTCTCTTTTTTTTTTTTTTTTTTTTTACTTTTTGAATCTGTTACCGTTGGACATTTCTACCAACATCAAATAAACAAGTTTTCATATCTATGTAATTCTCTTCGTCTCTCATTTCTTGTTATTTGTTAAACAGAACAATTTTTTGTTGAACAGAACATTTCTAGAACAGAACAGTTATTTATTGCGCATGACTGCCATTTATTTCATGTTACGATTTGTATCTATTTTTCGAAAATGGAATGACTCTACAACCAAAGGAAGCCACAACAATGGGGATAATAATAATAGAGCTATGGATTTTGACGAGGAGTCTGAGGCTGATCTATTTGAAATCGTCTTAGATGGTTTTGGAAAATCTCCAAACACAGCAAAGATGAGGATATTTTAGTCTTAATGAATTTCTCCTTCTTCCCCATTTAGCTAGACAACCACAAATATTACCTCACAATTATCTTTCTAAATAGTGATTTTTACTTGCAATTTTCAAATTATATGCAAATGTGATGTCTGAATAAATATTGCAATTCTCTCTACCAAATATGATTTACACCATTTCCCATCAGATACATAGAAAAATATTTGAGAACCTTGAACCAAGCGTCACTCAATAGTTGTATGCTCTAGGAATGACATCAAACGCGTGATAAAAGTGTTTTTTTTTTTAACCTTTAACTTTTGACTGTTAGGTCATTATGAAAATAATGTATGCTTTGACCAGACATTCTGCAAAATTGATCTAGGCACTCCATTATTATATGAATTTGTTGCACTGAAGCTTCAGAAAAAAGAACAATATTATCTGCAAACATGAGTTGGGAAACTATTGGACCACCTATGCACATTGGTAACTATTTTTTTTTAGTTAACTCAATCATAATTATCTATTTGAGGTGAGTTGGCTCCCTCTGGTATCCTCATGGGCTTTGACTCTTCAAGCCGGCTATAGGACTAATCCGGAGTGC
>JAVKPL010007421.1:10000-29010 GCA_032173675.1 Gastrolobium villosum
ATATGAATTACAGAATGCCAGAGATGGAGCAAAAATGTAAGCAACCACAACATAGAACCATTTTAGCTGAGGAAACATTAGTGGGATTACAATTATGGAAATGACTGAGAAAATAATGTATCCACCAATTCCAATCCACATGGGAATGTTATCCTTGAGGAAGATTTCCTTTTGTTTAAGGCCTCCAATGGGATTCCCTTGCTGATCAAGAGCAATTGCTGCAGCCAAAATATGAACTCATTATTAGAAGTAGAACATCTAGTAATTTTTGTTGAGTAAATAGCCTTTTGGTCCTTTGACACGGTCCTTGTTTTAGTTATTTACAAAAAAATAACTAAGAAATTCAAAGTGGATCCATTTAGTTGAAATTATGGTCTTCACAAATTAAAAAAAGACCCATATTAGTCCCTCAAAAGGACTAAAATGGGCCCACTTTGAATTTCTTAGGGACCTCGAGACTAATTTTTTTTTATAAAGGACTAAAGTGGGAACCGTGTTTTTTGTTAAGAACCAAAAAAAGTATTTACTCTAATTTTTTTTAACAAGCATGTCAAGAAATGTGGAATATTTTTTAGTACTCTTGTATTAGTGAAAACTCAATGCTAAAGTTAGAAAAAAGTGACCCACCTAATTGTATTGACTTTACCCACTTCTTAACTAAGTCCCACTTGTTTCTAATTTTAATAAGGATAAAGTGTATATTATTTTACAGGATGTAAAGTTGTGTTATTTTAAAGAGAGAAAGAGATAGATTAAGGAAGAGAGAGTTGACAAAAAAATAAATAAAGGTGTGAGTCTCTCCTCTTTGTGAGAGTGAAAGGATATAAGTTATGTCATTTAGAAGGATAAACACTTTTCTCCTTTTAATAAAGATGTAAATTTCATAAGACATAGTTAAATAAATATTTTGTGGAGTAAACACCCTTTTTGGTCCCTGACAATATCCACGAAATCCTTTTTAGTCCCTGACAATAAAAAAGGACCAAATTGGTCCCTAAAATGATGAAAAAAGGAATAAGGAGTACTTATTACAATTGACAAAAGGACTAAAGTGACCCTTTTTTCATAATTTTAGGGACCAATTTGGTTCTTTTTTATTGCCTGAGACTAAAAAGGATTTCGTAGATATTGCGAGGGACCAAAAAAGATGTTTACTCATATTTTGTGTCTATCTCTCTATTTACTAGCATTGAAGTGGTGGAAGCATTTAGTAAGAAAGTGAGAATTTCTCTTACCCTTTTTATGATTCTTAATTTTCTCAACTACATTAATAATTGAGGAAACTAGAATCTTGATGAAGCTGTACAAGCCATCACCCAAGATTAGAGCAACTGATAGAAAGACCTTGTAACCATACAAAGCCTTCATGTTACTCTCTTCTAAATTGTTAGGGAACCAATCTCCTTTGCGTGTGTCAATAAGCGGCCATATCACTCCAAAGGAGAGAACAGCTCCAAGGAGCAAAGACAAATTCACAAGGTGGGAACAAATCATCCCTGCTCCCACAAAAGTCATGTTAAAATCGAAATAGAATCTGCAAATTCAAACAACAATATTAGTAACAGGTGGAACTTGAATGGAAGAGCACATATCCACTACGAAGCAATATTACTGAAAAATCATACGTTTGCTTCCAAGCTTGCAATCCAAAGGTAGGGAACTGTGCGAATCCGCAGTTCTGTGTCCCTGAGAAGAACCACTTGAATAAACCCCATAAGAAACTGATAGAGAAATACTTCAGGAACCCGCGCACTTGCTTCCTGCAACAAAAGATAATTATTAATGCTCCAAGGGACATCGACCATATCGACACACTTGTCACTAAAAAATATCTGTATGTCACATTCCAATCAAATTTTGTCAAAAAATGTCATGTCACATTCTCATTACGCCACACAGCGAGAATGGATTGAACAAGTGGCAGTGTCTGCATAGGCAGCCATTTTTGCTCCGGTGAAAATGACAGGGTGCTGACACGTCTGGCTAGGCAGGCAATCCAGTGAGATTAGCCACATGAATAGTTTTTTCAGAGAATGCATGTACTTTTACTACGTGTCATCACCCTGCCATTCTATCTGGGCTGCTCAGCAAAAATAGCTGCACATGCAAACGCTGCCACGTGTCCGGTCCATTCTCGCTAGGTGACGTCCTGAGAATGTGACATGACATTTTAACAAAATTTGATTGGAACGTGACATATCAGTAAATACTATTCATAAGAGTGGCATATTGGTCAATGTCCCGAAGAAAATGATGTTAAGAGAATCATCTTATGCCTATCAGATGTCTACGCTCCAACCTAAGTTAAATTAAGTTTGACCTAATATATTTAATTAAATAAAATAAGCTTCGGCTTAAAAAAAACTGTTTGAAAAAAAAGCCACAAACTTAAATAGACTATACGATATATTTTGATTTTTAAATATCGGTTTGGACAATCCTATGATGTTCCAATTGCACAGCTTGATCTATTTAGATCAAAATCTAACCCGCCGGCCCATTTACACTCGTAAACCCTGATATGGGTCTGATAATACTCAAACCAAATTAAATAGGTTTGGAAAAAATAATAATAATAATAATAATAATAATGAGTTAGTTTCTTTAATTTGGTTGACAAATGGTTATTATGTGGTTTTCATATTATTATGGAAGGGGACAAGAAGAAATTGAGAATGTGATGACTAAATGAGATATGTACTTGGCCATTTTGTCTCCCTGTGTATGGAAACCATTGATGAGAACTGCTGTAGCCAAGCCACTAGGATACGCCAATTTGAGGTCAACTATCATGATCTGTTCAAGAAGAAGGTGCAGGTTAATATTAGTATGCCGATGAGTTATTTGAGTTTCCGCAGTAACAACACATACTAACTAAACTTTCTTTGATAATTAATGTTCTGTTTTCCACGCTTAGTGCCCAGTTTTTTCTTGAGACCAGAGAAGGACTATAAAAGTGGGCAAATTTCCAACCATTTTGTCATATGCAAATTTCAAACATAAACTACTTGATTTCTTTTAGGGATGGACTCTTGAACTGATTGACCAGTGTGACGGAGACTAAGTAGAAATACTATATTCAATTCCCCTTAACTATTGGAGTCCGGTGAATAGAGAAAATTGTTTTAAGAGAGTCATTCCCTATAATGGATCTGACAGTACTCGAATATGACTAGTTAGATAATCAATGAACATGCAATGGTGATCGAATTAGGAATATTCACATCATGATAGGCTAATTTTCCCAAAGGAGATTTTTTACATTCACAAGGATTTGAAGCCAAAATCTTATTTAAGCTGAATAAAGTATGTAGTGATTGAACTAACTCCTTGGTAACCTCATGTAAGGAATAGTGACCAAAATGTCACTGTTCACCAATTTTTTTATCTAAATGCCACGCGAACAGTGTTATTTCCCAATATGTCACGTGGGCAAGTTTGCTGGGCACTGTAGCGAACTCGGATTGCTGACGTGTCACGTTTCTAGTGAGCACAAGTACCAAGTTCCCTACTGCAGGTAGCGAACTTGGTTGGAATGTCACGTTTTCCAATTAAAAAGTCCAACCAAGTTCGCTACTCCTAGTAGCGAACTTGGTATTCTGTCCACTAAAAACGTGACACATCAGCCAATCGAGTTCTCTATAGTGCCCAGCGAACTCGCCCATGTGACATATTAGGAAATAACCCTGTTCGTGTGGCATTTAGATAAAAAAGTTGATGAACAGTGACATTTTGGTCGGTGTTCGGTCGTGTAACTAGTTAACTAGTAGAAGTCCTCATATGAAAGTTATGCAACAAAGACCTCCACGTTGCACAAAAAGGATATAGATAGGATTTGAGAGGTAGATGAGATACTTAAGGCCTAAAATACAACAAATCATAAAATGACTACCTTTCTGAGTGGAATCAAGACAAAGAGGCCAACAAAGCAAACCACAAAAAGGAAGCCAGTCATCCAAGCAAAACCAGGCTCTCTAACAGTACTTGGATTGTTACCCTCAGCACCAATTCCAGACAACTCATAAGTCTTCCTGTTTAATCCCAAAAGATAAGAAGCAAATCCTCCTGCAATATCAAATACAACAATTTAAAAACATGAAATTCATTTATATGAATCATCTGATGGTTTTCAAAACTATTAAATTAGCCTCTAACCATGAACAGCAATGCTATAACATGAAACAGCACAAGTTTGTATGATGGTGTTTTCTTGGCGAGTGAAGGGCTTGGATACAAAACCAGCCTTGTGGAGCACTTTGGTCCAGCTTCTCACAAATAAAAAAGCAAGAAGAGCAGCAGAGACATTGAAGTTAGGAACAATTCCAGCTGTGAGGTTGAGCTTCATTGCTATTATGCTGTACATGATTCCAATCACCATGCTCACCACCAATCCTCTCACAGTTATTTGATCTGTCCATGACTCGATTCTCATAGACCCTTCTTCCCATTCAGTATCTGGCATCTTATCTTCTATATCTTCTCTCTCAATTTCTAAATTCTGATCTTCTCCCATGTTAAAGTTTCAATCTGTAGACAGAAAAAAACAAAGCCTTTGATTCATTTTTAATGCATTATAGTGTCTATAGATATATATTAGTAATTTAAGTATTAAAGCGGTGATATATCTGAGTAATATAGTATCTCACCTTAATTAACCCTGTTCTTTGGCTTTATGCGTCACGGATTGGAAGGAATTTGAAAGAAAATAATAGAATGGTTTCTGCACAAGGCAAAACAATTGTACATATATAGGCCTGTGGTAACTGTCACAAGTGACAACCATAATAACTTTTCGGGACCAGCAGAATCACAGTGTAATAATTACTGTTTCTTATTTGTAAACCGGGAAATAGTTCCTCAACACCTTAAATTATACACTTCACCTACTTTTGCCTACCCATAAATTATTTATGGGAAAAAGTAAATCGAGAATTTAAATCTAATGTCATAGATATATCAAGTGTGGGACTCAGATATTAAAAAAAAAACAAAAAACAAAAAAAAATGAGTGGCACACTTTTTTATGGTGTGTGTAGGAAGGATTTGTTTTCTCATACAACATGAGAAAAATAAATCCCATTATTTATTGCGTGATTAAGGAAAGTCTTTTTTCTTCTAAAAATAAATATATACCATTTTTTCTGCCTACTATTCTCCAACACCGATAGATTGGAATCTCACGAATAAAGAGAAAGATAAATGTTAGTTAAGATTATGATCTAACGGTATTTTAGAGTGATAGACAAAGCTAAACAGAGAAAGATATAGAATAACTTATCCGTAAATATTAACACAACAATAAATGTTGTTAAAAGAATAATTAACTAATTGATAATCAAAGACACGAATAAAAAAATTGAAATAAATAATAATGTTATTCGTTCAAAAAAATTAAAATAATAAGTTTTATCAGACTATTTAAAATGTTTGATAATTACATCATTTAGAAAGTTTAATGTGACAAAATATCATTGGATATAGCATAATTTTTTTTTACATGCATCAAAATTAAAATTAAAATTTTGATGCTTGTCCCTTTACACCCTAATGTTTGATCACATACAGAAAAAAAAAAAAAAACAAATTAGAGACGAAGAGAGAAATATATAAATACAGGGAACAAGGATTAAAAAGGGTTGTCTACTAATATAGGAAAAAATGGTTCGATCCCTCCGTATAGCCTTCATCGACTCCGTTTTAACTTAAAGACATATTATTCGTAAATCTAATTTTCACTCAATTAAATATAATTTTATTATTTTCTTCCTGTCAATCACTTTCTCTTTTTGGTTAAGATAGTTATTAACAAACTTCTAATTTTACAAGAGTATCTAGGGGTCTTCAAATAATATGCCCAAACTATCTCAACCAATTTTCTTTAATTTTTTTAGTCATCGATACAACATAAAACTCTCATCGAATATCTTTATTTTTTATCAACTTATTTATTTTTATATGACCACATATTCATCTTAATAATACTTTCATTTTATGATCATGTGTTGTCCAACATTGAGTTGCATATAAAATTGCAAACTTTACTATTGTTCTATTAATTTTTCCTTTTAACCTCAAAGGGATTTTGTAATTGTGTTGTCCAACATTGAGTTGCATATAAAATTGCAAAGAGTATTTACTATTGTTCTATTAATTTTTCCGGTTGTGTGTATTAAAAGTAATTATTTTTAATATTTTTAACCTCAAAGGGATTTTGTAATCACACAAAAATCGTGATGTCACATCCGTTCGCCGCCGCCGGTATATATTTTGACACCTTTTATTGTTGCACTTAAAATTGAATTTTTGTCCTTCCGGTACTGCATATTGTTGTTCATCCTCCGGTGTGAATTTTCTCTGGCATATTGTTGTGTTCGTTTGGGCTGTTGATTGGTAGTGCCACCATTCTTCAGATGGAATCCGTTCTATCCCAATCCATTACCATTTCACAATGAGATTATTGACTTTCTGTTCTTATTTTCTATTATTGCACAGTGATAACTCTGATGATCTACCCATTCTGTTCAATACATGGGTTCACGATTATAGTGATTTAATACACATACATAACAGTAATATGCACTATATATTTTACCTTTTATTGTTCACATTGTCACCAATCCATTACCTCTCTTCTCTACACATATACGAATTCCACATATTTTTATGAGTGTGTAAAAATTAAAATTATACCCTACAATATGAAAAACATTAATCCCTTTTACAATATTGATCCGAAGTATCTAAAAATATTTTTTTTTGGTACCTTCTATCCTAGCAAATGTATGAGATCTTATCTCTATCTCTAGTAGTAGAAAACCATACTTTATATACTCGGTATTACTCCAACATTAATGTGTAAATTTTCTAGACTCCAACGTGCTTTTGCACCATTCTAATTTTTTAAACCAGCATTGATCTTATCAAATAATATAATATCATCTACAAGCCTTCACACATATAATATAACAACATCGTGTAACCTTTCTTCAATCCTATCATATACCTTCCAACTTTAATTCCCGCGGGAACAATCCTAACTTTCAATAGTTCGCAATCGATGGCCGGTGAATTTGATGTGTCTGAAAATATCTTAAAATTTAAAATTAAAAGAAAATGAATTTTTATGAAGGGGACAGAATTATATATTTTTTGAAAAGATATCTACTTACCAGTTATCAAGTATTCACGTGAAACATGTACCAAAACTGAAATTGAGGGAAAAACTCCCGGCGCTCACCCTTTAATAATATTAAAAAGTTGAATGATTGAATCTAGGTTTTATAATAATTATCTTGTATGAAAAATGAAAGTGAGATTAATGTAACCAAAAAATTTTAATTTATCCTCTGGCCCCAAATTTTTTTTCCAAGAAATTGTTTGAGGCAGGGTTTGATCCCTGCACCAAACAATCCCTTGAGGTGACAACTGAGCTACCCTCGAGGATTTCGGGGCTCACCCTTTAATAATATTAAAAAGTTGAATGATTGAATCTAATTAACCGCACGGCCGGTTATTAACGAGAAGAGTACTACCCTTTTAGCGGATGTTGTGTTGCTTTGTGGAGGTTACAAATGGGTGAGAAACTTAAAGGATTAGTATATTTTTAAGAAAGAAAATTTATATTTTATTAAAATTATGTAATAAATTATAAATAATATTAGATTTTTATTTGAGATATGATCCTTTGATACTGGCATCAAATTTTTAATTTGATACCAAATCTTAACCGTTGATTTCAGTCAATTTAACGATTATAATTTATTAAAATTAATAATTAATTAATAAGTGAGACCCAATAAATTATAATCGTTAGATTTACGAAATCAACGGTTAAAAGATTTAGTGTCAGTTTTCTTAATTTGATACTGGTGTCAAAGGATCATATCCTTTTTATTTATATAAAATTTTGGTTATCCTAAATATAAATATTACTTAGATGTCTAATGTTATTTTACTTTTTAATAGAATTAATCTTTAATATTTTATTTCTTTTGAAGAACATCTCAAATCAATCAAAAAAGTATTATTTCTAAATCAAATAATGGTAGTTTAGTTGGAGTCATGAAACTGAGCAGTAGGCGGGGCTGAGAGCATGTGTTCAATTTTGGGAGGGATTTAAAGCCTTAATCCCGGGACCTATCTCGAATGGACTAGTTGTGAAATAGTGATCGACTGGAATATTAAAAAAAAAAAAAATTCTTTCTAAAATGTATTATAAATTTATCCATGTGAAAAATATCGGAAATGATGAAGTGTGAGTGGGTAGTGGTGAAGTAAGTCCCACATCGTCTAGACATAGACAAGTGACGACCATACAAGTGCAAAAGACCTATAAACCTACGGCCTCAAGGTTTTGGGTTGAGATGTGGTGTTGGCTCACTTATTGTGGTTTGTTATTTAAACCATCGGTGGATGTACCCTTTGCAAAGGATTTTGGGCTTCCCTCTACCATTTACAACAAAAAAAAGATACTATTAATTACCGTTACCATTTACAACAAAAAAAGATACTATTAATTACCGTTCCACATCAACATTGCATCAGCTTCGGCAGGTTGCAAATAGAAAGTGTAGTGGAGGAAGAACATTGGAGGCAGTTAACAATGAATTATATATAAAGAACTCGGGTAGAAAGTTGCATAAGATGTTAGTACTATCGGCAAGGAACTATGTGTTGGGAATGGTACGGGAGACCCCAATCTCCTTTGTAAAGGATACACCTTTATAAACCACTTTGGCTCACTTTCAACCCAAAACCTAAGGTTGTAGGCTTTTGTATAGTTTGTAACTTGGTCTATGTTCCCATAACGTTTTGCTTTCTTTACAACTTATACTTAAATACTTCTCCTCAAGTGTGAGACCCAACATCACTATATAGTGGTAGTTCTTCACTTTCCCTGTCATTGATTATTTGAATAGTTTACACCTTTATCTTTGGCTCACTTTTCTCCTAATTTGTCCGCTGTAAGTTTGTAATTTGTTCCCATAACGTTTTTGCTTTCATATTGGCACAGACTCTGCCAAAAAAGGGTCTAAGGTCCCCCATTGAATTAGGCTATGTATTGAAGTATTCTCAGGTAACCGTGGGTGGGTCAGCCCACCAGCTATTATCATAGTTTGAAAAAAAATGAATGGAGATAAATAAACTTGCCTTTGGATCTATGCCTTTTGATTTGATGTCTCCTCTATTTTGTAATTTAGTGCAACAAGAACTATACCAAAAGATCATCTTTCTTCAGCCATATGCTTGTGAAATTTTCATTATATATCTATTAATCTAAGAACCACGATTATAGCGTAAGATTAATAAGTCATATTCTCTTATTTTAACTATCGATATAATGATTATAATTTATTAAATTATATTAATTAATTATTAATTTCAAATAAATCATTAGATGCATGGGAAAAAAAATAAGACTTGTTAATATTTTATTAGAGTTAAAAAATCCTCTTATTATCAAAAAAAGATCTTCTTATATATTATAATATTATATTATTCAGTAAGATAATTGATGGGTTAGGCGCAAAGTCAAGTCATGAGCCGTGACGATAATAAACATTATTTGAGGTTCAATAATTAGAGAAGGAGCAAATTGTAATGATCAAAATGGATAAGTGGCATTTGACATTACCGTTCTTTGTTGTTAGCAGTGATCAATCATTGCCGTGATAATATAAGTCAATCAATGATGTGCCATGTTGCACCGACACGTTGATATGGGACACGAAATATGATACGATACGATATTCTGACACGTTAATTCTAATTTTTTTTAAATTTTGGCACATTAAGACACGTTTTGATATTATATAATATTTTTAATTTATGTTGTGTATATTATATTAGGGTAAAGTGTGTGTCATTTTAAAGGATGTAAAGTTGTGTCATTTTAAGAGAAGCAAAGAGATAGATAAAGGAGGAGAGAGAGTTGACAAGAAAATAAAAGTGTGGGTCCCACCTCTTTGTGAGTATGAAAGGATATAAGTTGTGTCATTTAAAAGGATAAACATTTTTCCCATTATATTAATTATTCAATAATTTAACAAAAAATAAATCTAAACTTATAATACCCATTAATTTTGCAAAGAAACATAATATATCCCAAATGTGTATATTAAACTCAATAAAATCATAATTGTAATCTAACGAATCTAATAGTTGGAACTCAAAATGTAACGCAACGTAACCTTTGAACTTTTTTGAGTCTTTGAAACAAGTATTGAAGTGTAGAGAAGTGTCGGAGTGTCGGTGGGTGTCGAAAAGTGTTGGACACGACACGTCAAGATTTTTGAAGTGCCAGTGCTTCATAGATGTCGTGTATGATAGAGGTGTTGGGACAGGACATTGCCACCGTAGCTCGGAAACACACTAGAAGACCAAGAAGGACCAAACACAAACCAATTGAGCTGTCATAAATATGCCAGAGACCATATGGTGCTGCATTGCTTGTACTTGGTCTGTACCGAATTTCAAAGTGGTTTCTAAGAAGCTTAGATAAGAAGTGATTTTGCTCTGATGTTTGCTCAATCTTAGTGAGTAGCTTTTTTAAGCTGCGATGATATGTTTTGGTGATGAAAAATCGACCCAATAAATACTAGCATCGTTTTTAAATGGCAAAGACAATGGTATACAACTTCCATGCATAATTGAAAATTTAAGTTGTCCCTTGTGGAAGAAGCCTTAATTTCGCTAGCCGCATCAAAAGTGTATCTACATTGAACTTATGCCCCACCTCTCGCAGAGTAGGACACCAACCGATATGGTTCCTAACCCTATTCGATTTGTTTGAGATAGAAAGCGATCTCAACTCCAATGATAGCCTAGTTGGCAACTGATTGCCCAAGGATTTGCTTTGTTAAAGGGTTCAAATCTTCGAAAGACCTGCTGCACCCACCGTCTTCCAAAGATACTACTGATCAGTGCCCAAGCTTATCCATGTACATGTGGTGACGTGTCTACTACTCCTCCCCTTATTATGGTTGAAACTTAGGAAGACCTGCACCACCCGCCCCTAAAACGTATGAAGTATGACAATTCTACTTCAACTAAATCTGAGTTTACAGAACAAGTTAAGGTAGACAAATGGATGAGGGTATTTTTGCAGATGATAAAGGGCAAGGGCCTGGGCTTGCTGCTGGTGAGCCGGTCACCTATGAAATGGAAATGGAAATGGATGAGCCTGAGAATATAACTAGGCCAGAAAATATTAAAACAGAGCAAGAAAATGGACAAGTTAAGCAAGAAAATGTGATCCAACCGTCTGAAAATGTAGCTGGAACCAAATCTGACAAACCAAGAATAAAAGGGGTCTCATTGACTGAACTATTTACTCCCGACCAAGTCAGGGAACATATAACTGGCCTCAGGCAATGGGTTGGCCAAGTAAGTTTTTTTTGTTTATTCTTGTGCAATTTTTTTCAAAGGAAAAAGTTACTTTAAATCCATCCATTAATTTAGTGCTAGTATGAACCAGTTTCAATCTAGTCTAGTTTAAAATAAAAACTATGGAACACAGCATGCCCTGCCCTGCCTTTCTCTTACAAAAGGCCCTTAACGTAGTTAAAAATAATAATAATTGCTCCAACAAGCTTTGAGGGAATGCCCAATATTCATTAATAAACACCCGAACAAGTCCATGCCAAATGTATCAGCTGGACATTGCTGAACTATGATTATCATGCATGTGCAAAACTTGGGTTGGGCTCCTAATTAACATTATAACACACTTGTAAATATCTATGTTGTTGTGATCTACTGATCTTTGATATTTTGTGCATATAATATGTTTATTATTTGTTTCAGCATTTGAGTCTTTTCTCCTCAGATTGTCCGGTTTATGAAATATAATTTCTTATGCTTCTTCCAGAGGATTAATTTACATATTGCACTCAATTTTGTTTTCATCTTAGTTTCTCATAATATTTATTTATGAGGTGAATATATGTTTTATGCAATAAACCAAAACAATAAATTCAACCATTCTATTTTTCTTCTAAATGTTTAAGGATTTATCGAGTCTGTTTGGCGGCGTACACTTTGAAAAGCCTTATCATCCCATTATTTAACAATACTATGTTAAGTTCGGTTGTTGTGTCTCATGCCTTATATTTGTCTAATTGTCTCTAATATCCTTATTTTACCATGATGCATCTATTTTATTGTGATAGAGCAATTCAAAAGCAATGGAGCATTCAATGAGTGAGAACTCCTGTCAATTGTGTGCTGTGGAGAAGCTTGCCTTTGAACCACCACCTATTTATTTCACAACATGTGATTTTGTCATTAAAAAAATAATATGTATTATACAATTTGAAATACCTTAAAATTTATATTGTCACGGAACATGGGTACTGGGGATACCCGGCGTTATTTTTGTATTTCATGCTATAATCGGCCTCCGTATGGAGACACCATTGTTGTTGAAGGGACTCCCTTTCCTAAGTCAAGGATGGAAAAGAAGAAAAATGATAAGGAAACTGACGAATGTATACGTACAATATGTCTTATTTTGTTCATTTAATTGACGGTTTATTTGTTTTAATGACCATCTATTTTTGTCTTCGACCCCGACTAGTTTGGGATAAAGATATGGTTGATGTTGAACCATCTATTGTTGTATGCAGTGGGTTCAATGTGATAAATGCGAAGCTTGACAACATCAAATATGTGCCTTATTTAATGGTCGAAGAAATGATGGTGGACAAGCTGAATACACTTGCCCTAACTGCTATATCCAAGAAGTAGAAAGAGGTGAGCGCAAGCCCTTACCCCAAAATGCTGTTCTTGGAGCCAAGGATTTATCGAGAACAACTCTCAGTGACCACATAGAGCAACGATTATTTAGGCGACTAAAGTAAGAAAGACTAGAGAGGGCCACACTTCAAGGGAAAAGTTATGATCAGGTAATTCATCTCCTTATTGGTACTTGCTATAGCTTTTTAAATTTATATTGTCTACGTAGATATTGTTACTGTTAAATATAAAACCTTTTATGAGCTTCTTCCACATAATGGCTTAAGCTTTTAGGAAAGTTGATACTTGACATGGAATAAAACCATTCAAAGCTTTTCTTTGTTCGTGGTTGGAAATGATGCTTAGGTTATCATCTATTAGTTAGAACCTAAAGATCTGATGCTTTATGAAGAATCACTAGAATCAAAATACATTCTTAGTTTTCTGTCATTTATTTTTCTTTTCCCTCAAACTTTCCTTGCTTCCCATTTGGGTTCATCGGTGACCCCAATTGATGTTGATATTTTAATGAAGTGATGTCACTTGTTGCCTCTTTTTCCTTGTGCTGTTGCATGTAGCTTGTGTAGCATAGATTTTTTTTTTTGACATGCTAGTTAAATTGTGACTAAGTAGTGGATACTAGGTAATTATTGTAATCATAATGTTTCTTATATCAGTGGTATGCTTTAGAAGAAGTTTATTTGATTCAATTTATAATTTCATCATTCAAATTTCTCCTTTTACAAATTCCTATTTCTGTTGAGATAAAGGTAATGTTGATGTTAATGTTAATATATTCTTGCTCTTTGTGTGTGTGTGTTTTTTTTTTATCTTGGTGGCATATATTTAATTGGAGATTGACACTCCTAGCTGGTTTCCTGTGGACCAGGAATTCCATTATAGTGCATTTTGTTTATGTTGGCTGTATATAACCATTTTTAATTAATGTTTCCACGTGTCTGGAGCTGAAGCGCTTGTTGTAAGAGTTGTGTCATCCGTTGACAAGAAGTTAGATGTTAAACAACGATTTTTGGAGATTTTTTAGGAAGAAAATTACCCAACAAAATTCCCATATAAATCAAAGGTAATGGGAAGGTTGCTTTAATAGTTCCGATATTAATTGAATAATTATTATTCATCATGAATTTTGATAACCTCGGATTTTCGTTCTAGGTAATTTTGTTGTTTCAGAAGATTGAAGGTGTGGAAGTATGCCTCTTTGCCATGTATGTTCAAGAATTTGGATGTGAATGCCAATTTCCCAATCAACGTCGGGTTTATCTTTCATATTTGGACTCTGTCAAGTATTTTAGGCCTGAGGTTAAAACAGTGACTGGAGAGCCTCTTCGGACATTTGTTTACCATGAAATTCTGGTAACCTTTTGCTAATTTCTTGCTCGTCTAATGTCTATATGTCCTTTTGGAACCCTTTCTTGGAGACATTCAAACTCTGACTTATTTTCTACATGTAATTTCTATTCTATAAAATATTTGAGTAATTTTCATTATAATTCGTTCCTTTTTAGATTGGATACCTTGACTATTGCAAGAAACACGGATTTACAAGCTGCTATATATGGGCATGTCCTCCATTAAAGGGTGACGATTATATTTTATATTGTCATCCAGAAATTCAGAGAACTCCACAACCTGATAAGCTTAGGGAGTGGTAAGTCTATGTCTCGCGATAAACAAAAAGAGAAAGAAAAATTTGCCTCATTGTTTCACATGTACAAAATAAAATGCAAGGTTTATTCATCTCTAACTCTAGTTTTTGCTGTAAACATTTTTCTTCAGGTACCTGTCCATGTTAAGAAAAGCTACCAAAGAAAATATTGTGGTCTATCACACCAACTTATACGACCATTTCTTTGAATCTGCTGGTGAATGCAGGGCTAAGGTTACAGCTGCAAGGCTTCCATATTTTGATGGTGACTACTGGCCTGGGGCTGCAGAGGATTTGATTTATCAGCTTCGCCAAGAGGAAGATGGAAGAAAACAAAATAAGAAAGGAACAACTAGAAAGGCTATAACAAAAAGGGCTTTGAAAGCATCTGGTCAGTCAGATCTTTCTGGAAACGTCTCAAAAGATATGCTCCTAATGCAGAAGGTAGTTTACATTTTAGATCTTCATTAGATAATGTTATTGTTCTTTTGGGTAAATGAAGTACCTTGCCAATCATGCTTTTAATTTTTTTGGTTGTTATATAACTAGATCTTCAAACAGTAATGACTTCTTGATTAATTGCATTTAATAGGATTTTCTTATGTGGAAATAATAGTTTTCTTATTACAAGCCTCTTGATCTTTCTCCAACTCGGTGAAACCATTTTCCCAAAGAAGGAAGAATTTATCATGGTTCATTTGCAGCATGCATGCACTCATTGTTGTAATCTAATGGTGTCTGGAAACCGTTGAGTTTGCAACCAGTGCAGAATTTTCAGATTTGTGACAAGTAGGATTCTTCAATCTTCTTGTATTGTCATGAAATATGTCAATTGAAATGTGTTAAAAATATATTTTCACACTTTTATCTTTTTATTACAAAAAAATCTCACTTTATCTAAATCGTGTCTTCTCCAACAAAAGAGAGAAAGGAGTCTTGAATTGCTGTGTAATTTTCTCTGTCCACTCCAAGGCTGACATTAATGTTGATCAACATTAAGTTTGATTTAATGATGGGAGTTTGAGAAATCCTTAATATATTATCACACTATTGCTTTAATTATAGCCTTTGGTAGAAATTATCTTTGTCATGCACCAACTTTCTTAAAAGCTTTAGTTGTTAGTGAAGAATGATTTTATATTGCATCTCTTACATGCACCCTCATGCCATTAGAAGATATTTAGTATATTGATAAAGCGTGAAAAACACAAACTCAACCAATCAACTTTGCTTGTCACACAAACACACTCTGTTTTACTTTTTTCTCCTATATTTAAAGATATTTAGTATATTGATAACATTATATTTATGTTCTCTTAGGTGTTATGAAGCAGAACTAAAGCGTGAAGAGAGATAACAACATCCTATTAATTATAGAGGGAGAAACACACCCTTTATCCTGTAAGTAAGTAGTCATATTTATTGTTGACATGTAAAGTGATTGATTATGAACCAGTTCATTTCTTATGTATTGTTGTTTGGA
Organism: Gastrolobium villosum; assembly: GCA_032173675.1. NCBI lineage: Eukaryota > Viridiplantae > Streptophyta > Magnoliopsida > Fabales > Fabaceae > Gastrolobium > Gastrolobium villosum. The sequence goes on from JAVKPL010007421.1 coordinate 25,885, forward strand.
AATTGGTTAGCCCTTGGCAGTCAATCACCTTGGTATCTGCATAATTTCTACTTTGAGGAACTAAGGTGTTAGATAAATTATGGAGTTCAAAATTTGACATGATGTACTCTTGTGGTAGAAGCCAATTGGAAAAAATGGATTTGGAATTTTTTTAGTAACGTGTGTCTTCTTGCAGGTTGAAATTACTGATGTACCTGATGAAACAAAGGACAAAGATGAGATTCTTGAGAGTGAATTCTTTGACATTAGACAGGCATTTCTGAGTCTCTGCCAGGGAAATCATTATCAATATGACACGCTAAGACGGGCCAAGCATTCCTCAATGATGGTTCTCTATCATCTTCATAATCCAACTGCACCGGCATTTGTTATAACATGTAATATATGCGATCTTGACATAGAAACTGGTCAAGGTTGGCATTGTGAAGCTTGCCCCGAGTATGATGTATGCAATGCCTGTTACCAAAAGGATGGAGGTACTATTCATCCTCATAAGTTGACAAATCATCCTTCAATAGCAGATCGCGATGCTTAGACCAAAGAAGCAAGGCAACTTCGAGTACCACATGTATTGTATAATTTTTTTTATTCCTGTACATGTCCATTTCAATTACCCTGCCTGTACCTCACTCGGTTATATTGCATGTCAATTAAAGCAGTAATCGATTCATATGTTTTGGAATTTGAGCATGAAAAAGAGTTGCTTCCATTTATATTTTCTAACATGTAAAACATATAAAATTATATAATGTGAATTTGAGCATAAGAATTAGGAATTTTTCTTGAATTTCATATATATGCAGAACATGTATGTTGTTAAGGTTCATATATTTGATGATTATCAATGACAACAGCAGTAACAAACAAAGCTATATCCCCTAGGTAGTCGGCAGTTAATGTTAACTTTGTTGAATTTTTTATGATAATTACCTTTGGACCGATAAAAAATAAAAACTAAAAAAAAATTGGGGAGGGCAGGTGCGGGGCTCATTGTATTATCACATGTGATGATACTTCAATTATTATTAAATTCTTTATAGTTATGACATGATATTGCGACTTTCTATATAAGATATGATATAAGTGGATTTCGTAATTTACAGTCACGAAAAATGCTTGGTCTTCTTTTTCATGCATCCCAATGTCGCTCTTGCCAATATCCAAATTGTCGCAAGTTGAAGAGGCTTTTCCGTCATGGGAAACAGTGCAAAAAAACACGTGCTTCCAGAGGTTGTGTTCCTTACAAGAAAATGTGGTATTTGCTTCAACTTCATGCCCGTGCTTGCAAAGAATCCAAGTGCCATGTACCACGTTGCAGGTTTATGGGTTAGGCATGGCCATTTACTCAAGTTACTCTGTTTATAGATTATGTATGTATAACATTTTCATTTTGGGTTAAACAGAGATTTAAAAGAACATTTAAGGAGGTTGCAACAACAGTCTGATTCACGTAGAAGAGCTGCTGTGATGGGGATGATGAGGCAGAGAGCTACAGAATTTGCCAACAATGCTGTATGAGCATTTTATATTCTGAAAAAAAAAAGGATGTTCTAAAAAAAAAATCCTCCTGACAGAGGTAGACACTAGCTTCGCCCCTACTCCAGTTAGACACTGCTGGCAACCATGCTCTGACCTGCTGTTCGGGGATGGTTTATGTGATTGGAAGGCATAATCTATTACATTCTTAGATATTCGCTTGTCTATTTGCTCGACATGATTGTCCCCATGAGGATCTTGAGTTCAGACAGTTAGTGATGCCTTATACAAAGGACTAACAAGATCCAACTATGAATGACATTTTAGGTAACTTAAAATATCTGCCTCTATCTCTTCTTAACAAAATGTTACATAGGCTTTCATAACATGCACTTTCCATTGATGATGGTATCATTTAACTTCAAATTACTGTAGGAATGCTTGCTTTGCTTCTAGATACAGAATTGAAATCAACCCAACGAGATTATGCTTCAGAATATCTGCCTCCCTCTCTTCTTGACCGAGCTAAAATTGAAGATGGCAATCCATTTGATCTTCATTCCATACTTGATGATGTCCTTTCCTTTTTCTCGGAGAAGTGTCGACACAAAGGTTTAGAGGTATGTCTAATTGTTGATTGAACCTACTATGGAGGCCCAAAGATTGTTTTGCCTTGTCCAAGTTATTTAATTTCGTCATTCTATTTCCTTTTCTTTTTTTAATTCTTTCCTTTCCTTTCTGGATGCTCATGTTCCCGGTGCATGTACAATTCTTCAACCTGGACTTTTATTGTTGATTGGGGAAGTAAAGCTGGTTGTGTTTGTTTCTGATAAAGTTCCAGATATTGTCATGGGAGATCCTGGGAGATTCAGAGAAATAATAACAAATCTTGTTGGCAACTCTGTTAAAGTAAGTGGAATTCTGAAAGTTTGTTTATTTGTCTGATGTTATTTGCATTTGCATTACTAGTATGCATGTTGTTTGGTGGAAGTATCATTCTAACTGTTCAAAACTTTTCATCTTCACTTTTAGATTAAGCCTTTATTTTCTTCTTCCGCCCACAGTGGGAAGCTGTGAAGAGAGGAATGAAATAATTTTAAGCATTTAATTGCAAGTTGTAGTAAGAGAGGATATCAGAAATGTTTTAGACACTAGCTTCTGCAATGTCCTTCCAATATTTTTCTTTTCTTCGTGCTTGTGTAATTACGGTAACAATGAGTTTGTAATATTTAGGCCTTAAGAATGCTTCTGGAAAAAGTGTTTCTTGTTAGTTGGCATTGCTTTGCAATTCTGATTTCTAAATCAGTTTGACCAGTATTATTAGGATAATTCACTATATCACCTAAGTAATTCTTTAATATACTTCAAGTTCGTTGGTGATTAAGTGACTTGGCCCATGGGCCATGATTGTTTTCCTCCTGCTTATGAGCAGTTAAGATTAGTTCAGTTCCTAATTCCTATTCAATTTTTGTTTTGCTTTTATTTAACTTTTTGGAGAAACGAGATCCTCTCACCTAATGAAATTTGGATGAGGCACCTTAGAAAGTATATAACAGGGGACTATTTTTCTCCCTTATCAAAGCATTAAGCATTTGCTTTTGTATTATACAGAAGGCAAGTTACACAAATTGTAGGCAACAGCATGGTGCA